>JAQFYB010004026.1:0-17440 GCA_034694085.1 Pogonognathellus longicornis | reverse complement strand
TCGCGCGATATTAGACACTATTGTGCATCATGTTGTATTTTGCCCCCTCCGAAATGGAATCCTAGATACAGCCTTGGGTACAACTAAAATTTGCCATGTAGTTGTCGTCTCCTGTCGGTGCGGTGTCTACTTATTTCCTTCGTCTATATACATACAACTAATAAAATCTAAATACCTTCACCATTCAATTCAAAATTCTACTCAGAGTAATCCTCTGTGAGCCAATTTAAGCGAGCTATAGAGTAAGAGTAGTATATGAAGTAATGTCAGAGTGTATAGGAGATACACCACATGCATATTATAATATATTGCATTATTATTGACGATTTCCACATGCTTTTTTGCATCCTGTGCAATTTTATGTGGTTTTAGTATGTTGTAACATTTAGATATAGGTATAGTACAATGTTTGTGTGTTTTGAGCACTTGTCTTGCCAATTTTCCCTGAATACAAACTACTTATATTATACTACTAGGCTGTTCATAGGCTTCGGGTCTGTGTGATGTCAAACACAATGCACTTGCATATTATTATACTACGTCTACACTAAACTAAATGTCACACACCCTACATGGAGTTCGATTCAATGTAACCTTTTCGTCCAAGTCAAAACATTCCTCGCTCCATGACGATGTGGATAGATTAGCAATAACTAGGAAGGAATTTACAGACATTGTGCTTCTAACGAGCTAGAACAGCTGTAGGTACTTGTATCAATACTTGTGTCCTGCTATGAGGATATATCTTTAAACTGGCCAACTATGTATACACTTACATACAATGTAATAATATGCCATTAATTTTATATATAAGCTATTGTGTGACAAAAGAATGGTGTATTGCACTTGCAGTGTTATTGTTGTTCATGTGTCTCAAGTCTCTCTAGCCTCGGTCCCAGTTGATTTCAAGAGAAGAAGGATGCATATTGTTCAAAATAACTCGCTCGTTTCAATTCTTTGTAGTAGTAGGATATATAGGCATTACTATTTTCACCTTCACTTATTGCTATTTATACTACACATTTCATAGGAATATTTTCTGTGTGTGCAATAATAACAGTGCAGAATGTAGAACGAAAATATTATGTAAAGCCATAATAGAGATTGGCGAAAATATTGTAAAACGTTATAGTAAAAGAGTTTTGCAAGGAAGTGTAATTTTTCCTTTAAATCATTGTATTGTAATATAAAATCACGTAAATTCTTAACAACAGTATTACACGTCTATATTTACTGTAATAAATTAAATAATTATGTATCAACTCAAACTGTAAGTTTGTAGTATAGATAAGTGCTGGCTGGCAGGAAAGGTTTTACACTCGAATCCGTGTTGACTGTTGCCCCTTTACTATAATCATGCAGTTATAGGGATACAAGACAGAGATTGGAATTTTGATGTGTATGTTCTGCAAAATTTGAAATGGGTCTTGGGTTTTGTATCAGAGTAGTACAAGCGTTTTAGAGATAAATGTGTGGCATACTTGAAGCTGAGGCGAGGTAGGTACAGAGTTAGTTGGCTTGGCACTCCTGTGATTATGTGTATCTTTCGTAGTGAGCAATATCAAAAATAAATTACCAACCCTTACAAGCTGCTGCTGATTGTGAGTTGACGTACCAGAAGAGAGAGAGAGAGAGAGAGAGAGAGAGAATTCAATTAATGACTTGTATTCAGATGAGACTATCTGTTTTGTTATATCTGTATGTATACGAGATACAAGAAACGAGTCGCTTTACGGCCTTAAAATCATTTAAACCAAGCCAAGACAAGTCAGTTAAGTCTGAACGCTAAATAGGTTTGCCTTTGCCAATACCATCAATTGGCCACACTCTGAACAGATACAGAGCCACCACAGCCATACATCAAAAACACAGAGCTAGTCAATTTAGGAGTACCTAAAGCAAACAGCTTCATGAATTAACTCCATTGGGAAAGTTACTAAACTGAACACATCAGCATTTGTTTTCAAACCGGTACCTATCATGTTCTATGTGCATTTGTTCATAAAACACTAATAATATTGCAATAACAACGGCAAGAACACTAAACAGCCTTGTCTCTATAAAATTCTACCTATGTAAATATACACCAATGTATACTTCTACATATTTCAAGCTTTGGGATTCATAATATAATTGATATGATTTTATTAGTTGGTAGGTAGCTTTTGATTTATTTGACGATTGGTAAATAGCAGAATTGTTAAGTGAATAAAATCAATGTGCATAAATCAAAGAGACACACAGTCGTTGTGCAGATCATGAGAATTTTATGAAGATATACTATCACACACTCCAACACACAGAGTTCTTAATGGAAACTACTGCAGTGTGTAAATCATTTCGACAGAATTCAATCGATGACTGATTTAAAAAGCCGACAGTGTCCAGTGACAAGGCATAAATAAATTCAGAAATCTAACAGCTTATAAAATAGTTTAAAGCCAAAGCCGCTGTTCGTATGTCTCAGCAAGGGTCGTCAGTCGTGGTGCACTGAACAAGTTCAGATCGTTATAAATAATAAAACTAATGCACTGTCAATACTTCTTCATTCCATGGCTAGCTACAGCTTAAACTTGTGTAGCTAAAATCCTTGTAAGAAAAAATATTTTTATAGCTACCTATATATTATAATGCTCATACCCGTCTGCAATCTTAATTGAGTGATCTGATATGATAATATTAAAAGAAGTGAGCAATAATGTAATTCAACTTGTGTAACTACAAATCATCTTGTAAATATAAATTATGAATCATAAATGTATTTTTTATCAGTCATTACTATTACATATCTGCATCAGTTACATTTTAATAGTATGGATTGAGCAGGGTAATATTTAAAGATAAATTAGTACAATCATTTTACACGAGAATATCTTAATGTCTTATAAAGGCAGTGTAATAATAATAATATAATAACACCTGCCTGTGATAGCTATGTTCACTTAGTTAGACATAGACATTATATTGAAGCTGACACAAAGAAGTGTAAAATATTAATGTGCTAATATCTAATGTTTTCAGTGTGCCGTAAATTATTACATTTTTTGCATATCTCCGCAATTGTCAGTTCATGTGAATGTGAATGGAATTACAAGGTGGGTTTTTATTATTTGCTGCCTGTCTATTCTTCTTAACGGTACTCGTAAATTATAAAACAAACAAGTTGGAAGCTGTGTATGAATGTATGGATAAGAACAGAGTCAAATTAAAATTTCACTAGTGTATGTTTATGTGTGTGCATTGTGCATATGTCAGACAAATATGTATGACAGAAGTGCATCACTTGTCCTAGATTCTGCATTTTTTGAAAATCATTGTTGGACGAAAGAATTGCAGTGAGTGCACACAAATAATAGAGAGTGACAGTATGGTGTTGCATGTAAAACACAATGCCGTATATTCACATGTGTTGTTGTAGCTGAAGTGTTTTAAAAGATCTTCAGAATTGCTTCGACGTATATGACTGTATTGTTTTCCGTGTCGTTCGTGATCGTTTATTATAGTATGTATCCTAGAAACAGATTCATAAATAGATATTTTATGAGTCAAATTCATAGTTTAATTGCTCAAATTAAAATTCAATAGCGTAAAAATAATTACAGTGTAAATTCAATGACTCTACTGTAAATGACTCGCCGTAAGAAATGCGTACATAGAAAACACAACAGGTACAAAATAAACATTAGCATTTATATTGTACAAAGGCATCCAACCATTAAAATTTCCATTGCAAAAACTTGATGAGAGACGATACATAGAAAGAGGTAGTATAAAAAGGTTTACAAATTACATAGCACATGTTGAATTAACATATTATTAGTATTATTATTATTGCCGCACTGTAGCGAAGAATAATTTTATTCATAGTGAATCTCACAACAAAATAACAACAGTGCAGTGCAGTGTGAACCAAACGTCATTTGTAGAGTGAGTAAACTTATACCTATACCTAATTGCAATTTGTAATGTGCAAGGGAAAAACATAATAATGTTATAATATTGAGTCACATAGCAATGTACGACGTAGCCAATGCAATGCACTGTGCTAACTCTAAGGTGAAGGTTAGCATTGCACAAGAAATGATGAGAGGACGATGAATCACACAGACATATATCTTCGATGACATGTGAGTAAACAAGAGGATTAACAGCAAAACAGGAAAACATTTAAATGTAATTCGGTAGCCAACACAGGTATATATACCGTACATACCTAACCAAACTACCTGTCGGTCTAATACTCATTATTATTTGTTTGTACCTATAGCTATTATTATGAGTTGCCTCAAAGGAAACGCCAAATACCACAATTTCTCTTCCTATCCTCTACATTAGTTATGGCACTTGTTTTCAAAGGATGAAAAGTAACCAAAGCACTCATAACATTTTGCTCCTTTGCAATAATATTATTATTATTAAATTAACCAAGACATGGGATTAGTCAGTTGCCAAAAATTCTTATTCCGAGAATGCTCCTATCTCTATCTCTAAATGAACAACCAGCTAATTGCTATCGTCATGCGTTTGCTTAGGCATCCATTTCACATTTCTATTAACAATTTCATTCTTATCGAATACAGATAGAATGTACCTGCTAACTACCTAAAGATTTTTATAAATATTACCCTACTGCATAGTACTACAGATAGCTCTTTGTCTTATGGATATACATAATAATATATTAATATAGATATTAAAAGAACATAATTTATTACTTTATAATTAACTAGAGTGTGATCTCCTCTTTGTGAAGCAGTTGTTAATAAACTCAGCTTAGTATTTGCAACGAAACATTTTTCCCTAGAAGGTATCTCTATGTAGCTATTGCAAATTGACCTGACCGGTAAGGTACCTACAGATAATAGGTATACCTCATTAAATATTATTAATAATGAAATACATTATAGTAGCTACGATAATTTCTAGAAGCAAAAAGGCACATGAATGTACTTCATAACAATAGTAGTGTTTATTAGTGCCAATGAAGTAGCAATAGAGTAACCCTTGTTGTTGTTGTTGTAAATAATTAGTATTCATTGCATTTATTCTCGACTCGTTCTTTAACAATGAACATTAAAAGTCTATTGGAAAATGTGAATTTGAGAACATCAAGTTCAGTGAGTAATGTTGTTGTTGGATGATATGTACGTCTTGATGCTTCAGCTAAAGGGTGAATCATAATAGACTCACAATTGTTAATGAAGATTCATAGAACAACGTTTTTTCTTGTAACTGTTAAAAGAAGTAATATTAGTATTATATGGTCAATAAATCAAGGGAGCTTTAAGTAATAAAGAAATGAGCAACAAGTCAACTAGAGACAACAAAACAAGTTCAAATGGCACACTACACTCTCATAAAAGTCATAAACACACAGTTCATTTCTAAAAGAAAGCTAAACGCCATTCATCAGAAAATCACGAGGCATTGAGCAACAATTTTAATTACTTCGATGAAATGTAGAGCATAATAGCATCATTAAAATTAATATAATACTTTGCCTAGCTACTAATAACCTTCGTATTGATCATTCAGAAATTTGCAACGTTATTCAATAACGCTATAATCCACCTGTGCATACCTACTTCATATTACACACCTTGTAGAAAAGGATGGAGTGTATATAATTAAAATATTATTATTATTATATTATATCCGTATTTTAACAAGTGAGTAATTATAAGTGTATAATTATGAAAATCATGTGCTTAACCATAAAGATGTATATTCTTTAAGAAATTTAAGTAAGAGTGTAAATGTAGAAGAGATTGATCTTGTTCATCCTTTGTGATCACGACGATACAGAAATCTGTAGCATTCTCTCTAACTAAAAGCATCCCTCTAATAATTTGCGAACAATGCATAGTCTGTCGGCATTACGTTTACATGATGTACCTGTAGCATAATTTATTGTAGGCAGTTTTTTTATGTTTATTCGCCGTCTACGTTGAGTTGAGACGATGTAATATAATAACAGAAGCCTCGCTAGCAGCAGCAGTTGTACATAAAAGAATAAATACATAGCAAGTACGAAACTGAGAATACTTGTTTAAAGCAGCATAATATTGCATTGTATTTTGGTTTTGCATTCATTAGCTCACACAAAGACACGTTGAATTCAACTGAATTAACAATTAGTTCGCCTAAAATGCTATTGAGGGTAAAAATAATAGAGAAAGAGACATTTGTCTACAGTGGAGACAGTTCGGATGAAAGACAAGAAATGATTGGTTGAGTTGAGAGATTGGATGAGTTGTGTTTCATCCATATATACCTAAATACATGAATAGCTATAATAATAAATGCATTGTGAACGGAGCAGAAAGACAGAGAGACACAGAGAGATAGAGATAGGACGCTTTAGCAGAACTGTTAGAGGACAGATGAGATAAATGTTGAAAGTAGCTGAAGGAACGACAAGATAAAATGACGGTAAATGGTAAAAGGAAGTGTTTGTGAAAAAGTGTGGAGGGAAGAAAGGGAAGGAAAGGAAGGCAGACAGCACAAGGAAAAGAGCATAGGAGCAAAAGGGGAAATGAAATGCCCGTAGTGTACAGTGTAGTGTACAGTGTAGTGTACAGGGAGACTGTGAATGAATGCAGATGAGGATGGATGTGATACACAAGAAGAAGAACAAGACGACGAACACAGTAATTTCATTTCAGCTAAAAAGGGCTAGATCATCCTTCTCTATGAATCACGTTTTCCTTCATTTAGTGTCAGTGTGATGTGACTTGTGTTGCTCCCACCATTTCCAACCAACAACATCTCGTCCTCATCCTCATCCCCATCTTCATCCTCATCCTCATCTTCATCCTCATCCTCATCCTATATAGTCCTAGTCCTGTCTTCCAACCAAAACTTTTTTCTTTTTGCAAAAACGTCTTACGTTGCACAACAGGCCGGAGACAGACTTGAAGACCATCATCATCATCGTCACAGTGCACATATAAGACTACTATATGTATTCATTTACAATCCTCCACGACACATCCAACACACTGCAATGTGAATGTACGTAGTAGTATTATAAGTAGAAGTCGCAAAGTAAATTTTGTGTGAGTAGAGATTGCAAGATGATGGGATGAGATGAGATGGGACTATAGGGATAGCTGCTGTTGCCACTGCAGTAGTACACTAGGCATTGTACATTAAGACAGAGCCAAAGGAAGGACAGACAGATAGACAGCAAGTCTTTCAGTTCAAGTCCTTCTGAAGTTCTAACTTGCTTGTTTCTGCTACTAGTATTATAACTAGCACTGTACTGAGATGCACCAGATCTGTTTGTTCTTCTTGCAAAGCTAAATGTAAGAAGTACAAGGGTGGTATAGAGTATACAGTGTATAAGTCCTAAATAATAATAAGGAAAGTAAAGCAATGCAAGTCACAATTCGAAAATAATAGGAAGAAGAAAGAGGAATGAAATGAGCGTTTGACATGTAAAAAAGGACGGAGCGATTAAGTGTTGCTTCGTGTAATAATAATAACAAAAGAGTTGCTAATAACTTGAGCATTTTTTACACGCTCACATCATTTCTGCCAGTAGTCAGTTAGTCATTCATCCCATTATTGGGTTAGACGTTTTCTTGGCGTAGTTTTAATTCTCGGACTATAGGCTGTTTATAAAATGTACAGAGAGAGAGAGGGATGTGAGGTTGTTGTAAAGGTAGGTCTGTATATGATTCTTCTTATGGTTTGATGCTTGTGCGAGAATGAATGGATCTGATGAGAAACAACGGTGAGACTGATCGGACATTTGTTAGCGTGAGAGACAGTGTTGTTCGTCTCATCTTTACAGAAACGTGTAGCTTCCAGCCAAAAATCTCATCTCACCATTTTTGCATATAGTTACGACCTACAAGTGTAATGATCTACAAATGTAATGTAATGATATCTTTTCTCTTTAATAATCAGACACAGATACAAAAACTTTATAGTTACACCCTCCAGAGATAAATGGGAATAATATTTTGTATGTATCTTCATATATTATTTTATATACACCACTTCATTACTTGCAGGAAAATGAATAGAGACACTGTTCTATGATATGCATGTTGTTGGAGAGTTGTATTTTATGTTCATAGAAATCTTTCTTTCTGAACACAGTCTTCCTGTTTTCTATTCTACTAACTGATCTCTTGTTAGAGGAAAAATATTCCGATATAATCATCACTTGTTTTATACACTGCAAAATCCCTTTAACTTCAGTAAACACATCTTTTAATAATATTTCAAGTTCTATATCATCACATTTCATATTTAGATGTGCCCTAATTTTCAAGTGCTATACGCAGACCAAATCTATTTGTATGCAAATCCCTCCATGTCAATATAATATGCAAAATTTTATTATATAAACTAATTGTAAGTGAGTAGCAATACGAAAGGGAGCAAGAAAAATGTTAGCACATCATAATGTCTGAAAATTAATTTAAAAGTGGAAGAAATGTTTAAATGTGACTATTAAACAGACACTTGATGGATAAATGGAGTTGTTGCTTATTGTACATTGTACTGTGTGTATTTACTATGGAGTAATGCATTTTGCATGTCCAATGTGAAAAGCATTAGAAATTATTAAAGAAAAAGGAGGTTGACTGAGTGTTGATACACGTGTTAATTCTAATGCAAATACTCACCGGTATGCCTCTGAACTCTCACCTTGTATCTGTGTAGTAAATCTGCATTTCATTTGTAGCATTGTGAATTATTGCAATTCAACTAGTGTTAGTAAGGGTAGTGTATAGTAGGTGAGGATATTGACAAGGCAATGTTGATTAGTGATGCCACAAGCCGTGAATGTTTTATTTGAGACTAGCCAATAGTGTATTTAATTTTTCCACCAAGTTCTTTTCTTGTCTTGCAATTAATTCTCACAGGACACTGACATGAGTTTATCGTCATTTTCCGTATTCATTTTCCATCGACATGATGACTCGAAGATCGGCTGTTTCTGTTTGTGAATGACTAGTTAGTCATTAGGTGTTTTATGACTACGAGCTAATTGCTGCACACTGTATACGAGGCAGAGATTGTGATTACATGCATGTACGTACTTGCTTTTCCTTTAGTCTAATCTTCTACCTGTTTTCTTTTAGTCAGTTTACTAGCAAGTTGTGATAAATTCCCTCTCGGCGTGTTGGAAATTAGCAGCTTTGCTGTTAAAGATTCATTTCAATGGAGATTGCTCTATCTTGAATCGTTATCACGCCTTGTCCTTGTCGTCAACATCTTTCTCACTTGCAACAGTCTGTCTGTTCCAAATAATGGAATCAGTTCTTTCATGTAATTCAATTGTTTTTCTCTCGACTTGTCTACTTCATCGTATTATGATTGCATTATAGCCTTCAGCAACACGTTGGTTGTGTGTCTTATTGTAATTCTAAATTGTACGACGAATACTGCATAAAATATCCACAACTGCAAAACCATGGCACTATACGCCTGTTGCAACACATTCAATGTTTATGACAGCTATAATACAATACTCACAAAGTGGAGTCAAATAAAATGATATCGCACTTAGGAGCAAAGCACGTACAGCACTGCATGATTTCTATCATGGAAAACGCGAGCCATAAAGTAATACATTATTATGATTCATAACTTCTTCGGCTAAATTGCTCCCAACTGTATATGCTATATTAGGTATACAGGTGTACACTACAAGCGATAAACATGCACAATGTTTGTATTACAAGTGGATCTTCCTTTGTGCGAAACAACCACATGAAATAACTGCTAGAACTTCTGCCCGTGTACTTGTACTTGCTACACTGCAGTCTATCATAATTTCTTTTTTGCACATTATTACTCCCAGAGAGAGAAAAACAGTTTTCATCATAATTCCACATAAATCTTGCTATTTGCTACGCTACGGTTTCCACTCATCTCTATCTGTCTCAAGATCACGTACACTTTTTCTCCTTTATGCATTTTATGTTTTCCCAATGCCAATGACAAATTCACAATGATTCATTCCAATAGTCAAACGCTTCTCGTGAAACACTACGTGTACTTTGTCAATGTAAAGTGACTCAAATGTTAGCGTATTCCGTGCACGCTACAATCATCATTAGTGAGTGCAAAGTATTTAATGTTTGCACTCCTGTGTATCTGTATTCCGTACTATAATATAATACAAAGCTCCGTCTCTCTAGTAAAGTGATGGCAAAAATGCCGAGACATAATAAATAAGGCTGCAATGATAATATTATTATAGTAGCAGTAAAACACACATTCTTTTGATGCATCTACTACAGAACGAGAAAGACTGGAGTTTGTTTCATACACGTAAAGCTATACAGACAATATGTTTATATTTCTCTCCCTTATGTAATAATTGCATCTCCGCTAGGATTTTCATCAAATTCTTTGGGTTGTTAAAGTTTGTCTAGGATTATTAATTCCACTTATCGCCATGTTAGCAAATAACATAAACGAAACATAAGCGGTGTTATTTTATTACACATGCAAATACTATACAGCTTTGTGTTCCCACTTACATTGCATTACGTCTCCTTATTATACTATTTGACTGTATTGTATAGCTATAGGTAGTTGTGCAGGAATAATTCACTGTAACTTGTGAAAACTGTTTGTGTTTTTCTTGTGCTTTATTGCATAGCAAAGCATAATGTACAGCAGGAACGAAACCATTGAAACTCATTTTTGCATGGGGCAGATGACACTGAATTGAATGTGTGTATAAAATACCTACACCTTTTTATGATGGGCTGACTGGCTGGCTGGCTTGGCTCATGTTTCTGCAGAAGTGGTAAAGTGAAAAATCATGACAATGATACTTTTACATAAATATAAACTTGACAATTGAAACTGCTATAGAACGTACATTAGCCATTTCATTTGTACACAAGAGAAATATTTCCCATCCAGTGCAGCACATCAAAACATAACAGTACACAATAACATTTGCATTGTAGTCGTAGTAATAGTGGTAGTAGTTGTAGCAGTAGCTTAGTAAGTATACATACATACACAGCTATAGTGTGAAACAACCAGGTATTTGTATACAGATATTATTACAGTATTTTCACGTCGTCACATTTCCAACTCCAACGGACAGAACAAATACACACTACAATATTGTAGTGGAAACACTCTTTCAGTTACAGAATGAATGGAATCAAGAAAGTCGTAATGTAATCCTATGTATAAAGTTGTTGTTGCCATCTACTTGTTTATATTGCTGGGTTGTATTTGTAATAATAATACTCGTGTGGAATGGAAGTGCAGTCAAGGTGTATTATGGTGTATGGGAGAAGAAGTGTGGGAATGGAATACTACATACCTATATAGTTCTGCACATTATGTACTGCAAGATTCTCAGTTCTATTTTTGACTTGTGCAAAAAGGAAATAATTTATCTGCGAGAATACTACAAGGCGAAAAGAGTTGCTGAGTCGAACACAGGAAGAATGTCTTCAAGACCCATAGCATTATATTATAGCACAAAGCTTTTCAAAAGAAATTCTATAGGGCAAGGCAACTGCATAAGTGTAACTAACGATGTATAATGTGTATGTATGTGCTATACACAAAACACAATACATAACACAACACAATGTAAAGAAATCTAAAATACAGTGGGGAACAGTAAAGATATTTATTGAAATTACTTTAACTGACTGATCGTGAGTGAGTAATCCATGTATGCAATTTTTTTACCTCATTGTAAAAATATATCAACACGTATACATAGCTGTACAATAAAATAAAGAACTCGCAGCTTAAGCTGGCAACTACCGTGTCATTCCGTCCGCAATTTTCACTCACGTCAAAAAACACATCATTTAAATAAGTAGCTTCTACACTCATTATAAATGAGAAAACTTCTAATTGAAAGTCGTCAACAGTTTTACACACTCTGTCTTTAAAAGTTCTATGTTTAGATTTTTCTATGTAGCGTGATTGTTTTAGCAGTGAGACACACACACAGCTACAAATGATTTGACAGGCAAATTCATGTAGTCTCACACACACACACTCACATAGTTTGCGAATTAAATAAATAAACGCATGCATGCTGTTGTTAGACAGACACGAACATTTTTATATCATTGCTAACATAATTTGCTTATTTTCAATTACATTTTAATCTAAAAATGCATTGTTTTCATTGTAGATTCGCAATTTAATTTTTGTAGATTGCAATTAACGCTAAAAGCATTAATACCTAACTAACTCAACTATTTGTCACCTTGCTTTTGCCTATTAAAAGTTATAAATAAAATTGGAAACTGCTTTTTGGTGCAATGTAAGAAATAATTTTGTTGTGTAAACAGAAAAACATGCCATCGACGTATGGGATACTCCTTTCAATGTTAAGAAGTGTCTTGTTCTATTTTGCTCTGCAACTAAACCATTATTGTCATTTTACTTCGTCATGTTGTCTTTTTGCATAAATCATCATACAGTTTATATTTTCATCAACAACTCCTGCTTAGAATTCCATTTTGCACTGCTACTATGATGATGTCCAGAATCTAAACTTGAAAATTGCTTATTTTAAGGTACATAGCATTTAAATGAACATAATTCAGCTTTATTAACATCATCACTCGTGTATAATGCTGCTATGTGTTTAAAATCATATTCACTGCTCGTTACCATTTCCATTGTGTGACTGTGGCCTACTATACATGCTCTGTAAGAATGTATGCTAACAATAAGCCTTAATAATTGAAATGTTCTCAAACGATTGCTTGGTTGCTCGCCTTTTGGACGGAACCATATTTATATATACACAGCTTAAAATTACTTCGAGATTGTTCAAACATGAAAATGACCATCAGAATAAACTGCTCTATTAAATGTGCAGATTTGGCACAGAAGTAGATCAACTCTTTTGGATTACAAACTGAGAGCTTAAATACAGTTCTCAATTCTATTCATATTTCTACATATATTTACAGTAATATTAGCGTCTTGCTTTTGTAAAGCACCTATCTATATCGCTTTAACTTTGAGTGCATAATAAAATAATAATGAAGTGCAATAAAATAACAACATTGAGAAGGCAACTTGATGAACAGCTATTTTACATTAAATGTCTGCGTAATTTATTTACAAAGACTCGGTTTACAGTCAGTCCCTTTGAAGGAAAGAGCAATTAAACGCTTGACAAACCCAAAGTAAACCACTAATTTCTTTTTTTCGTTTCAACACCATTATATTTGTTGGTGCCGCAGCCAAAAAATATAATTTATAGTACGGACACCAGTAAACATGTCATTTTTTCATACTCGCCGTTTTCAGAGGTGTTCGGCCGGTTAAAAATCAACATAATAGAATTTTCTCAACTTTCCATGTCTTTCTCCTTGCGAATGTTGACAGGGGGCTTGGCTATTTATTTATAGACTATTTTCGTATTTTACCCACAGCTATTTGGCGCATAAACGCAAACAAGTGCAACAGAAGATGATTTATAATCTGAAGAATAATGACCATGCATCGTTTCGGAGCAATGTGATGAGATGACAAAATAGAGTCTAATTTAAAATTTGAATGCGGATGCCATGATGATGGATAAGAAACTAATAGTGAATGAAATATGTGACAGAACAGAGGCACGAACACGACCACATTGGACCGAAGGCATGTAATAATCGCATCTAATCACATAAACATAATAGACCATAAATCACATCTCAATCGGCAACCCACAACCTATCACCACCAGATACACCGCTCGCAAGAATTAACTCAGCATTGACAACCCCAACATTCAGCACAGCTCAAGTCATAATAACGTTGACGAACATTCTTTCGTGTTTCCATTTAAATTGTGACTTCTAAGAATCTCATGGAATAATCGAGCGTTTATTGTGTATTCTGAAATATGCACCTACATATTTATTATCATTTTATCATTGTGCTCATGTGAGTGACATTTATACAATTGTAGTGGAAATACCTAGACTACAGTTCCACATTTATTTACACCATCCACCACCATTAAATCAAATGCTTTACATTCATGTAGCTTCCGCAACAACATCATAACATTATACTCAACAATGAATATTTTCTCTATTCTTATAGCATTACTAGTTTTGACATACTCATTCTCCCAAGGTACTATCACACTATAGTCATCAAATTCCGTGAAATGCACTTCTCAACACTCGTTAGAAAAATTTCAAAGTCATCTTAGCTTCGTTCCAACTTCATAAATGTGTCAACACGGTTCTTATCACGTTAATCGCATATTTTATTGATTTGCCTTAATTTTTATCAAAATAATAAAATAACTTGCAAAAACTGAGCCAATTTCAATAAGTATCAGGGTAGGTATTCATTCTGCATTTCATTTTTACGCAACTCATATATATCCAGCCAAGTTACACTCTATTGGAAAATAAACGTTACCATAAATCTTAATGCGATCAAAATGAATGTGTTCAATATACAGCACTAACTGCGTGCATTTTTAGGTAAGTCTCTTTACAATGAAGTATGGAGCCTGGCCGCACCTATTGATGATTGATGCATGCAATAAAAATCTAGAAAGTGACTTGTTTTATTTTCTTAAGTAAAATCTAACACTTTTGTATGTATGAAATAGTTGTATTAGCACTACGCAGTTGTATGAACTCAAGCTCAGTTACAATGCCAATCCTATCTGGAATAATGACGTTGGACACTGGGACAATTAAGTATTACCTACTGCCACTTCCTATTCTATTTACACATGCCAGAAAGGCTGATACATTGATTTGTTTCGCCGAGACATTTCATCTAATCAAATTGCAATTCAACGAAGGTATCTATTTATTACATCATTCATTTCCTCTTACAATATTACACACACAAAGCACCGCACACGCTCATTCGCAGTCTTTCATGCACTGCAGTGTGCAATGCATAAAATTCTCTCACACAAAATGATTCGTAGATTGCATTGTCATTAGAGAAGTCTCATAATTTATAATAGCTATAATAGGAGAAGAATCTAAGGTGTGCATACACTGACGACTATCACACGGACCCCAACATCGTTTGCTGCTAATGTGGTGTCTTTATATGAAAATGAAGCCATAGGAGCAGTTCTTAACAATAAATATTGCTAAAATACAATAAGATGTCAATATCTTGCCATTGATACGTCAAATAGTCACACCGCATCAATGTCATTATGTAGTGTGTAGTGTGAGGTTGTGCAGAATTGATGTCAGCATTGAATTATCATTACTTTTCAAATAAAATATTGTTACAATCATTGATTGTACAGCCAATGAGTGTTAGCCCACTATTTCCTACATAAGTACCTCATAGTTAGAAATAATAAAGAAATAAAATATATTATAAAAACCCCATACACATATAAAATATAGCTAGTTAGTTTTGTAAGGTGCTTTGTGTATTTAGTTTTCCACAACTCAACTCACCTTCTTCTCAACTCGACACATTTACTGCGGCAAACTATTTGCATTTCTTTTTAATATAATTTACTACCTATTGCGAATTTCAACTTGGGATTTTAATGTTTGGGTGCGTTTCTCAACACACACCACAACAAATGAAAAAAGAGTATTAAATCTGTTTACAAAACATGCACTATACGTACATAGGTACATTCAAGACTCACTCGTTTTCTTTCGCACCTTACTTCTCCCTTCGAGTAAACCGATACTCAATTCTCTTTATAAACTTCTTTGCAATTGGTAGATATGAAATTCCGTTTAATACTTACAAACATCTTGTTCAACTTGAACTTGAGACTCACAAACTCACAATAACTAACCCAAAGCATTAAATTGTAAATAATGAAAAACGGCATAGCAACGACCGCACGTAGCTTTGCTTCACTTTGCGTTCTGAACGTGTAGAAAAATTATTTTTTGCACTGGGCAACACAACAGCGAAGAAAATAGCATTGCAAAAAGGAGAAGGTCTTGACACAACAAAAAGGATGTTAGCTCAATGTGCGATGAATTCCAAATTCCAATCGAAGGTGGATTGAGTACTAGTTAAATCGAACAACATTGTTTTTCTTGCTTTACAATGCATTGCAGTGTCATTCAATTGTACATACTTATAATATATACGTAGTAGAATAACATACAACAACAACAATATGAGTGCAATATGTGTAGAATGTAATGCAGACCTCGAAACTGAATTGTACTTGTCTCACATAGGTATATTATTATTATTATTATAAGTATGCATTAGATTAGTGTCAAAAACTAAATACATTTTGCTAAAACCTAGTCGAGTCATTGGAATTGCCTTTGCTTGTGAGCGTGTATAAATATTGTGAACTATTTGGTGTACGGTACTTGTACATATTATGTATACTACAGCAGCATAATATATTTCTTTCTATTCTGCTTGTCATTTGATTTCATACAACCCAGTAAATAAATATTGCACTGTGTAAAAACTAACTGCATGTACAGATACGTGAAATAAAAAAGACAATTCTTGTAGTAATGTGAGCCAAGAGGAGACGCAAAGAATAGAAGCAAGGAGAGTAGATGAAAAATTTCTTTGAGCTTGACCTTATCAAATTATCGTAGTCACAGAGTTATAATATAACAATGTATGCACAGTGTGCAAAGGTACATTGTATTGTATGCACGAGTGTAAAAACGCCACATGCTTTTGACTCTTTACTTGAACAAAATATTTCACTTTACTGCTACTCTGTGTTTTTGGGTGTACATTCTACAAGCAAATAGCAAAGCCAAGCAAGGGAGATTGGTTACATTATATTACATACATATGGAATTGAAGGAGTAACGTCCACACACGTAGTAAAGTCAGTGAGTGATGGAAATACTACAGAAGTCTTGTACGTGGAAAAATGTAGCTGAAATTAAAAGAGAATTTGTGGACTGCTTTGTGTGCAGATAAATTCTCACCTTGCCATTACTTTGACGGTATTTTCTTGCTAAAGCAAGTTGAAATTCGTTTTATATCCTAGCAGATGTAATTGCTGCTAGACAGTTGTATCTGCAGTAGCATTCATCTATGATGGAAGCGCATTTACAATAATTTACAGAACAGTGAGATATGACTTCGAAAATCTTCGTTTACGGTTCTTCCCTGTTTTAGAGTATACACATAGCAGAAATCCCATGGCAAAAATTCAGAGAGATTGCCACAATGCACGGTGCACCATACTAGCAGCAGCTCTTTAAGTCGACCAGAAGAAAGACAAGACATGACGAAGACAATAACGACTTGAATGAGTACCCGTCCGGAAAAGTTCTACTGGGTCCTGTAGGTGTTTTGTCCTGAAGTCTAAAACCCACCAGGATTCTGTTGTCACCATCAGTAGTAATATTACTGCTGAGAAATTCACGCTTGCAAAGGTAAAATCGCAAAGCAAATATGAAGTAAAAAGGCAGTAGAACTATTTCTGCTGAACTTCAGCAGGAAAATCTCATGATCCAGCGTTTTGGTTACT
>JAQFYB010004025.1:0-17442 GCA_034694085.1 Pogonognathellus longicornis | reverse complement strand
CCATCAAGCGCAGGACAGTGAATCCTGCTTATAGTCAACCTCGTGAGGTCTCCGTAGCTTTGCTTGATATAAGTTTAAACATTTTAGCCATGTTTATACCTAGGGACCCACGTTCAATATGTAATCGTATTATCCTATCCTGCCTTAGCATTATTTGTTCATAATCATATAAAACGTGAATACTGTTGTCTTTCTTTGAACACAACTTACGAAGGACTGAAAAAAGTAACTATGTTGGGCAGAACTTAAGTAATTAATGTGAGTGAATCTAACATGTACAAGGGAAGTCAAATTGTGTACATTATGAAATAAAGCTAACCGTTTCTCTTAGCTCTCGTCCTCCAGTTAAATCGAATTGTTGTATGCTTATGCAGGTAGCTAAAAGAGTACGCATACTACTCTACGCATAAATTATTTTATTTTATCCACCCCACCGGTTCCACCTTCTTTGCTTACTATACAGGAGCAACAATTATTTTTAATTGAAAAGAGGGAAGTACCGTGCTTAGGTATGGTACAGCTATATGCATACAATTGTAGACAGTCTGTGACTTTCATTATAATAAGATTAAGTCTTCTTGGACAGACAAACGAGCAGAAAGCAAGAAACTTTGGTGGGGATGAAATTGATTGTAAGAGAATAGAATTGGGCAGTTTAATTCACCACATACGAACTTAGCCAACTTTAAGTGTAAGTCGACGTTAGAGATCTATCTTGTAAATTCATATGCAGAGAATACAGAATACAGATACAAACTTGTGCAAAATGGTGTAGCATGTTGTATGGTTAGAGGTGTATGTATGTATAATTTGTGTACATAGGTATGGTACTATACGATAATACCACAGTTTGGAAATACAAACATTTGATTCTGCTGCCGAGTATAATTCCACATAATATTGGATTGCTCTCGTTTGGTTCAGTTGGTTTTATTCTGTTATATAATAATACTATCTCTACCTACCTACTCAGTTTCTTGGTTGACTGCCAAAAGATAGGGTTTTACTACTACATGTAAGTAAAGGAATCTTACTTAAGGTTTGCTGCAGCCGCCGAGAGACTCTTCTCACAGGGTATCATCATCATTCCACGCGTCTCGACTTTCCTCCTCCAACTATTCCTTACACATTCTTAAACACTAATAATATCATTCTCAATTTTACTTCTTCACTCTACGTTTACTCATCTCCTTAACCAAAGTGTAAACGCACACTCCTTTTAGGCGAGTCAAGAATAATTATGACAATTAGCACATATTTCAATAATATTACGTAGGAATCAGTGTAGAATAAATGCATAGCTAACTAGAATCTGTAAATGTAGCATTTTTAATTTTCCCTTTAGGTAAACCTTGAAGAATTTATAGTGTGGAGATTAATTTTCATAGCAGAAAGAGGCACTCATGCCAAAGAGAGACGTTTGATGAATTCCCTTGTGAGATTTTGCAGACCAAGTAGTATAGGACATATATAGACAGTTTTACCAGCGTAAGTGAAATGTGAGACTTACATAAAAAGTTGAACTTGAACAGTTTCGTTTGGTTTGATGGGAAAACTGGACGTGTATATTATTTGCTAGTGTTTACTGCAATGTCTCATGTCGAACTCATATTAGTCAGTAAGACTACAAATAGTGTACATGTCAAGAAATGTTAACTTAAACATGTAGATTGTGTGTAGTGTGTGCATAAACGAACAACTCCTTTTTCGCAGATTTGTAAGAAACGTTTAAATAACTGGAATTTATTTATTTTTTATTTATTTTTCATTTGTATAGTACATGATTCTGGAGAACATAAGTTATGTATATAGCAGGTTGATGAGAATGAAATGTAGAGTCGGCGAGATCTTAGCTCTCTAAATGTAAATTGATGTATGTTCCTTTTTACAACTACAGATATTACTTATTTTATGGAAGTTCGCATTATTTTATTGAGTTGCTGTATATGGCATAAGACATTGAAAGGTTTGTTGATTTTGGGCACATTACGGTTTCCTAATAATATTTTTCTAACACTGTACTTGAACCTGCATAGGAAACTTTATTCCATTGATGATAAAAAACCCGATAGCTTTTTATGCTCAAGCTCATAAACCCAAAAACAACTTGAGTGGGTAACCCGTAACCGTAATTTCTTCAGCACCCCAACTTTTGTTTGTATTTACTCTCAGATAAGTAAACAAATAGCGCATTTTCTTTATTTCATACTGCACTCTCTCAAGTGTGGTGCAAATAGAAATTCATAAAAGTTTTAATACTACTGGCTTGTCGAATTTGTTTTTGAAATAATAATTAAACCCTTTGAAAGATGAAACCTTATACAAGGAGAATGTATGGCTTCTTTCAGTATTACATGCATGGTAATGATTGGCCTTACAAATAGATGTACCTAAAATATCAAAAGGTTGATATTAGTCTTAATACTTTCGATAGCAACTAGTCAAGATCCGCCATTGCACTAAGAAATACTAGTCTCTGGTTCATAAAACCTTGAACCATAATTTACTAAACATTCTCCTGGTTCTGTCTGTCATTTATTTACTGTTGGTTTGTATCTCAGCATTATGAGTCTCAACATTTTGTTAAATATATTTACTGTAGTATTTTTTCACGAGCAGTGGGTATCAATTTATTATTAAAAGAATATAAAGTTAATTAATTCGGTTCGGATCATTCTAATAAGAATTTAGCTATAAGGATTTCATGAATTTTAAAATACAGAATACACATGTAACGCAATAATGGATTTTAGTGAGTAAAGAACATCTCATTTGTTTATACAGAATTTTCTCATTTCTGTGATTTGGCAAAGTTCTCAAATTGATCAAATGCACTGCAATTTCTTATCGAATTCATGCCTCATTTCATTGATGTATTTGACCATATAATGCAGCTGCTCTATAACTTCGATACTTAAACGCATATAGGAACACATTGATAAATACATACCTACATCCTTTAACAACCCTCGTAGTACTTTATCCTCTACACAAAACAGTGTGTTAGAAAGAAGGAAATATAGTTACTGTATTCTCTATTGTCTTTGATTAACAAAGAAAATGTCTTTTTGACGCAGTACAAGAAGCAATCTCCCCAAATCGAAGGTTTAAATAGCAATATATCATAGTTAATGGGACAGAATTTTTTCCTTTTATAGACTAAGTAGCCGTTACCGAAAGAATTGCCATCTTTTTCAACGCATTGCTTTGTTTTACAAACTTTTCATTGGTTATGAAATGACATTATTACAATACCAATGAGCAAATGGAGATTGAGAGAGGAATTATCAGAAATGGAGAGTATATCGCTATCCCACGTAACGTTCTTACAAAACATCTGTATGTACAATGCATCCATTGCAATTTCTTTTTGCCAAGCTTAAAGCTATATTGGTACAGAAACAGAGTTTTCTTCTGAATACTAGTATTTGTGTAGTCTCATTTTGTGTGAATTGCATGACACGTACACAGAGTCTCATTATCACATGCATGGATAAGCTGTGAGATGAGAAAAGTAGTCGTGCTAAAGTAAAAGTGCCTTTTAATTTGCAAGTTAGTCGTCAATAAATGGTCAATACGCATCTGTAATTTAATGAGATGTGGAAAATGTTGAAGCTCATAAAAAGAAGAGGATTGCTTTGTGTGTCACGTAGTAAACTGGAATTTCTTTTGGGATTTTTGGCTGTTGACTGTATTCATTCATTTTGGAGAATGAGCTGAGCATCATCTGCAGCAGACTCTGGAGTTTTAAGTGTTCTTTAGGAATTACAGCCACCATTATTATGGACATGGATGTTGATGATGCGCCGCAGGAGACCAACACCCTTATATGGCACGCGAACGATCGCCAGATCACCACACCACCAACAACAACAACACCACTCCATTGTCCACTCCATTGTCACACTCATATTATTCCTTTAGCTCCATACCTGTCTAGAAATATTTTTGCCACTATATACTCACTCAGTCTTCTAAATCTTCTTCTCCTTTTCCTTTAAAAACTTAAACCATCTTGCTATCTTGACTTGAGTCTGCCTGCTATAAAAATTAACAACTGTGACATTGGGTTGAAATTGTAGCTTTGAGAAACACTCACCTTGCGTATTGTCATCTTTCCAACATTTACTCCTTGCTGTGTAAATAATAACACGTGTTTTTGATGTTGTGAATGTCTTCTTACGCATATTATATGTCTCATATTATACATACAACATTTAAGCTACCGAGTCTGAGATAGGAGGACTATGTAGAATTTTTTAAGCAAATGGGCAATGTTTTATTCTCTCTTTTGTATTCGAGACGTGAACCCGACAATGAAGATAATGGTGGAGTCACTCTGGCGTGTACGCAATTCTATTTGTGAAGTGCAAATATTCATTTGCAAAACTACAGACTTATACAGGGTGTATATACGTACAAAATGAATATAAATATTACTTTAAGAGTTGACAAAATGGTTTTGCAATTTTGTTTCATGTAAAATAACCAAATTTTTACAAAAAATACATAAACTAAATTATTGTTCAATATTTATAACTACAATTTGAATAATACTGAATACCAAATAATCAGGTTCGTATATTGTAGTTGAAATTGCGGAATGTAGGGAAAGAGAACGCACCTGCGATATGTTTTAAATACTAATGTGTATAATGTATGGGAGTGATGGTAAATTATTATAATCGTGTGCTCTTTGTCGCTGAGTTTTCGTTTTTTCATGTAGATATTTCTGAATCTGAGCAATTCTTATTTGAAACTGTCGTTCACTTGCAAGAAGCTGTAACATGCGAGTCATAAATAAACTAATCCTTTTAAGTCTTGAGACTCGACAACTTGTAAGTGTAAGCGAATCTTTATTTGTGTAGTGAACTCCTTATTATTCCATTTCGCCCTTGTTGAGTATGAGCCATGAACTCTTCCTTTCCTTTCCTGTGTATACTTTGTGAAGAAATTCTCCTATCTAAACACTTGCTGATTTATTAAAGAAGTAAAACAACTCCTTCTGGATGTTTGCAGTTAATTGAATCTTAACGTATTCTTTATGATGTTTCACGCTTAATGGATTCTTGGGATGACTGGAGATTATTACTCGTAATATAGAGATTAGGTACGTTAGAACAGTAAGGATACAATTTACAAGGAAATTTAGTGAAGAATTAAATAAATGTATACCTAATAAACCTAGAGCTGTATATGAAAGATATCTTCAAGCTAATAACAGTTTAGCATGGCATTAATTTAAGTAATGTATAAATCCATATGTCATTTCATACTTGGACCTATCGTACGTTGTATATGACACAGCAGTAATGCATAAAGCAGTTAATACTAATATTATACAGATATACGTAGGTACATGTAGGTACAAGTCTTTTATTTAAGTGTGCAGAAGAATTTAGTAGACAATAACGAAAATGAATAGCCATTTTATTAACAAGTCCAAATTAAAAGCAAAGAATCGTTTTGTATTGAAGATAAGGCGAAGTGTTTGCACAGGGAGAATTACAGTAGTTCATTTGTGTTTGACTAATTTAGATGTAATGTCCATAGAGCTAGTTAATAGACAATAGAGCGGTCGTAAAATAAAATGGGAAAGAATCAGACGTGTGTGCATAGAATTCACTGTAGTACAGAGTGAAACGAGATCACCCCAAATGATACGACAAAAATTTATTGGCAATTGTCTCCTTATTGTAATACGATATGAGACGACTGACGCTATACGCAAAAATAGGCAGATCTATTTTACAAGGCAGTGGTAACGAATTACATGTATGATACAATTCAAGTTTAATCCTTGTACAAGAGGAGAACAAGACGAAGTAAAAAGTTTATGTTTAAGAAACAGGATTAGATTTAGAGATAATTCAGAGGGCCACGCTAATTCTTTTCTCTACACGTAGTACAAATACAAAGGACTTGTACATAGCTAAAACGTGGGTACCAATGTTACGTAACCGATCCCTAAAAGAAAAATGTTGTATAAAGTAATGAATGCTTATCGGTATGTAATAAAATAAATATAAATACATATCAGTTTAGGAAATATAAATACGTGCTGAATGTTAATAGGATTTATACATGCATCTATAGTGCAATCTGCAAAGTATTGGTTTACAAATGTGCCAAATTCTAATGTAAAATAATGCAAATGTTGATCATTGGATTATGTAACGATGAACGAATTGAATATTTCATTTAAAAATAAACGAGTTTGTATTTGATTGGTGATGAGGCGAGCTTGTTTGTATTTGTAGAAGATGATATTTGTTTAGAGAGTTAGTCAGTTAGTGTTTGTGTGTGTATGTGCTGTGTGTGAATGTAAATTATATCTATATATCTGTTTGTGCAAGACACGCAAAAATGTACGTGTGTGTTATGTGCAAATGTAAATGGAAATGCAGAGCTATTAAGAGTCAATTCAGATGCGAAACGTCAGATGAGTGAGACGGAGGCGATAAAAATCTCTTTAAGCTTCCATTTTGCATTCATTAAATGGAGCAATATTCTAAACGCCTTCTATTCCTTATCTCCCTCTGTCTCCCTCAATCCTCAATGCAACAAAAATTATCAACTGTTTACAACTTTTGCAAGGTTTGCTCTAAGGAAGACCATGGCAAAGAGATTTTATTGTAAACACGGGTTTCGCTTTTTCTTTTCTTTCAAGGTGTTTTTCAATGCATTCTAAAAAATTGCTGAAATATCTTAGTCCCACGATATTTCCAATAATTCTTAAGCTTATAACTGCTCAAACTGCTCATTAAGGACCTCGAACAGATTTGACATATTAGCAATACTACAAACAGCGTTCTTAACGTTGCACTATGAATGAGACTGGTGTATGGTGATAATAGTAATATTTCCATTCTTGGATAATGATGTGGGCATGTTGCGGAGTGTGTTGATTAGGCACTTACTGATATACTTATACTTGGACGAGAGTAGTCCGTTTTGTTTGTTGTTGTTGACTTGCCTTGTGTTGTTCCACTTGTCCCTTGTCTTGTCTTGTCACTTGCAACAGTACACTTTTGGATAACACACTTACTTTGTTTATTATATGTACTTATTACACGAAAATGTAGAGAGATTTAGATCCAAAGCCTGCCTCAGCAGGCAACTGAATGTAAAGCAATGAGTATATAGAACTTTCTTACGCTTGGTTTGGTAGTTTAAAAACAAGTCTCAAGACAATTCTACTAAAAGAAGCTGAAATGTATGAGAAATTAGTTACATGTTTTTTCTGTAAGTACACAGTATTATAATAAACGAGTGTAATGTGTGATATGGAGTCGTCACCAAATACTGTGACCAAAAAGGGGCATCGAGTCGCATCAAAATCAAATCCAGTTTACGAGATTACTTATGGTTAGTTGTTAGTATTAGTAGCATAGTATGCTTATACCAGCACACACAACTTCGTTGTACTTAGTCAAGAAAGATAGTAAAATGGCATTATTACTACTTTTTCATTTTATGCACTGTTTTTCTCAAGGGCTCGTGGAAAAGTTTGTGCAAAATTGTAGTCATGTTTTTGTAAATGTTTCTGTAACGTAATTCCTGGATAATGTTGCTTTGTTGGTGACGCACACTCGGATAATTTCGAAAACTCGAAATTCATGAAATAAGGTATCTGGATTGTTGGTTACTACACTAAGATTTAGTGTTTTAACAGTACAGCGACAAACCACAGAAAGCAACCACGTTTACAAACAATGAGTAACTAGTATATAGGTAAGTAGTTGCAAAACAAAATTACTATTATAGTTAACAGGAGTACATAATAATGTAAAACATTAGAATATAGCGTACTTCCCCTGTTATTATAATACCTTCAAAATCTCCACAGATGTTTGATTCAAGGCAAGGGATGATTAATTAGACGTCTTATTCAGCGGTGAGTAATACCTAAAGTCAGTACAGATACAAGTAGGTTAGTGACACACTATACTGTACTTATAATGCAATTAGTAAAATTTGTCAATGTTTGTAACAACATAGATACATGGATGGGTTTTAATAGCAATGAGTACTTATACGATTCCCGATTCTATCCCTGATCCAATTGGATAGGTCCTGCTACTATTACGTGCAAATCACATTGCCTTGGTGTAAATAAAGCATTCAGATTCAGATTGCAGTTTAGTTCTATGACAGTAGGTAGTTCGATATAGGATGAGTGCAAGATAGTTCTATTACTTATCTAGAGATGAGTGTAGTGTTTGGCCGTGGTTTCAATGCATAAAAACTTAGCAGAATAATTCTAACAAACTCTAGCACAACATGAGTTGCATGCAGTTCTCGTCAGACGTGTCTCCAGAGAGTTATGAAAATCCGAAAATATCTTTAAGCCACAGGATTAGGTCTAAGCGGCCCACCTGTATAATAAAATGTATGTATAGTCCTATCTCACGTATGCTTCCTAAATATGTGTGACTGACATTATTATGTTCATCCTCCGTTTACGTTTATTCGAATCCAAGTCAATTTAATCTTGAACTATGCGAACCACGCACCAATTTGATGTCATGTCATAAAACTTGCAAATCCTCTACGCAAAACACCCTTTCAAATCATCATCATTCTTTAGTGATTGCCTACAAAAAATAATTCGTGTACTTTTTTCGCACACTGTCTCTCTCAATTCGCAAAC
This sequence comes from Pogonognathellus longicornis, assembly GCA_034694085.1. NCBI lineage: Eukaryota > Metazoa > Arthropoda > Collembola > Entomobryomorpha > Tomoceridae > Pogonognathellus > Pogonognathellus longicornis. The sequence goes on along the minus strand of JAQFYB010004025.1, from coordinate 8,789 downwards.
GCACACAAAAACTGTCGTTCTACTAAAATACATTTAATGACAATCTTAAGTCGAGAGAACTTCTTGAAACGTCTTTCCCACCAAACTCCAAGTAATGTGTAACGATATTAATATTAATATCATTATTACCGCTATCATTTCATTGTAACTCCCGTACTATATATAACACTATAGAAATAGACTGGCACAATTGTCAAGGGAAGACGTAATGTGACACAAGTCAGAAATGTATTGACTTCCCTTGTCCACACAACACAGCTGTCACATAAAAAGGAAAAGAGTGGAGTGTTGCATGTTGGTGTCTTGAGACGACTGAGACGGCAGAAATTATAGAAAGAGTAAAGGAAAATGAGATGCATAAATAATGACAGAGTATTGTGGATAATTAGGTTGTTAATTATGCCCGTGCCTTGTTCTTGTTCCTTCCAATTGCTGTCTGCCACCACACCACACAACACCACGTTCTTTTACACAGTCTTCAACACTAACTCTGTAGTTTTATTTTACGATCTCATCTTGTTTTTAGTTTATTGCTTTATCTGTACAAGGCGATGCATTGGTGCTATATAGAAATATATTCCCTACGTTTAGATACTTGTAAATAGCAAGTCAGTATATTCTGTGTACTATAATACCGCAGTGTCAAATGGAATTAGCTCAGCTACCATTATAATTTCATGACATTCACATTCACATTTTAGCCAAGCACAAGTACACAAGTATCAAAGTATGTGTGCACATACACTCCTGTCTTTTCATTTCTTTTACATTTCACTCGTTTGCTGTGTTACACGCTTTTACACTGTTTAGACGAACAGTAGTAAATATGCAAGTAAACTCACATTCAGTGGAGTCGATTAAATTCAAGAGCAGACTGCCTCATACAACACACACTATACACTACATGCATTAGTAAACACGTTGTGTTATGTGTAGTGTATAGATTAGAGTGTAGGTTTTATAAAAAGAACTTTGTGTGTGTGTATGCTAAATCAGAACGTAATGTGCCGTGTAGTTGCCTTGCTATAGAGAAATCATTCTATTTCTAATGATGTAGCACATTGCAAAGTTATTTAAAAAGGTTCTGTATGTGCTGATCAGAGAAACAACCCCACAAATGCAACACTCTGCAGAAAAATCAAAGTCTGCAGGATTGTAGTGTGTAGTATAGTCGTGCAGTTAGTGTTAAGTGCATAATTTCATCTTCTCTTAAAAGTTTAGGAGTTCATTATTTTGCTGATCGTGCTTTGCTTAGCTTCATTTGATTGCCTTACATCCACGGACGGAGGCATAGTGAAAAGTTCTTTTCTGTTTATGTAGGACATTATCATATCATATTTCTCTCGCCGTTACGCAATAATTACTAAATTATTGTTACTGTGTCTGAATGACTCAAATTCGCTGAACCCCTCGTAAACCCTTCGTGCCCTTCGTAAACATTTGTTAACAAACAGTCTGTACTTTACAGATCGAGTTGTAATTATAATATTTGTGCACGACTTTTTCTTTAGTTCTTAGTAAGCTTGCATGGTTATTATCTGAAGTCTAATGTTATTGGCTGTGCCTGATTTTGCATGTAAATGATTGACTTATCAGGACAAATGGGAAAATTTCATTTCTTGATAGGATTTCCAGGAATAGTGTGCTTCAGACTTTTGCTCAGTGTGTATATCTTGCACTAGTGAAAACAGATAGACATTAGTTATACGTGCACAGTTGTTTAGTGTTTGTGCTGGTGAAGTGGATGCATGTATTGAGAAGCATGCGTTCCTTCTTCGGTTTAATCGGTGTTTCTTCTCTTCTCCCGTAGATTTAAGTTCAGTTCCATTCCTCACACAACACAACTGCAACTCACACATATCAGACCTACAAAACCAAGTTGGTTGAAAGCAACCACCAGACCAACAGCAAAAGCAGCAGCTACCTCAAGCTACACTTCCTTTACTACCCTCCTCAACTCAACAACTCCTTCGCTCCTCTACAGAGACGGCCAAAAACGTGTCTTGGCCTTTTCACTTCTTCTATGTGCACAATGTCTCTCAGTCTCAATTTCTCACAACAGTCGTAAGGTGAGTTCCGTCTTGCCTCATCATCACAGAACTCAACACACAAAAACATTACTCTATCTCCTTCACAACATTTTTTCCAGAAGAAGAAATATTCTGTTAAAAGATTTACAACTGCGAATTTTTTCTAGTCATCAAAAAATCAAACTTGACCAATTTTCAACATTTTCATTGAAAAAAACTAATGTTGCACTCCCACACATCTAAAACGAAAAGTTGTAACAGTTTGGGATTTAGGTCCTTAAGAGAGGTGTGCGTGCCCAACGTTAGAAAACTAAAGATTTGATTTGTCTGATACGAAAAATCAAAGAGACTGTTTTATTTGTACTTATTCAATTATGTTAGTGTATATAGACATAGAGACACACATTATATACTGAGAAAAGTGTGGTATGCTATACTACAAAAACTACGAAGAAAAGTCTTGATTCATGATCAGGATTAGAGATATTATCTGCACAAGACTTAAGTAAGAAGAGAAACATCCTTTGATACATAGTGGAAATCAAGAAGAGAGTTTGTATGAAAACACGTTGGAAATAAAACCACGTTAACTTTTAGTTGTAGAGAAACACTAGTTGGAGTCTCTAGTGATGAAGTGATGACAATCACAAAGAAAGATATACACTGAAGAGAAACTCCCGAAATGAATGGTATATATATTGTTACAGTAAAAGTTATTTTGTCAGATTTGAACATAATTGTTATCTGCGACTCTGCCAGTCTCTTTTCTCTCCTTTGCTTCCACGTCTCGTCTCCAACAATTCCAGCCAACAACGTAAAGTAAACGAATGCATCCGAGATACACACACCGTGCGTGTGCATTGAGTTGTAAATGAAGTGGTAACAATAACAAAGGCAATCCTAAGAGTCTTTACTCGCTTTCTTGACTTTTCACCATATAAAGACTCAGAGAGAGAGAAAAGGAATTTCCGGAAGAGCGAATATCCATCACACTGTAAATCCAGTACTCCTGCACTCAATCCCGGTTAATAGGACGCTCGTGGAACGCCCCCGACTCTACGCAATTGAATTGCTAAAATTGTTTGCAGCTCTCTAAATGCCAGATTTACAATTAGTGCTTCTCTCGTCTTGTTTTAAAAAACTTGCAAAAGAAAAACAAGGTCAATTTGATTTACCTTAAACGTTAAAAGGGAATTTGGTATTGGGTTATTTTTGCCTGATTTATTACTGGACTCCCATATCCTCGTACTGTTCTCTGAAAGGCTGACTCAGTTATTCTGTTACGCATAAAAATTGCACTATGTGTACTTTGCATAGTTAACTTTGTTATCTCAGCACATACTGTCTAACATACACATACAACCAGATAAAACTGGTTTAACTAGAACTAGAACTTTATATTCCCACTAGAGTTTATAAAGTGTACACGCCTTTACCTTTCTCAACTGTAACTCATCACTTTCCGTGTGTGTGAGTGAAGTTAAAACAACACTTTAAAAAACTCAAATCAAAGTCAGCTTGACTCTGCTTAGTCACCTCATTCGTCATTTCAACACGTTGTAATTGAGTAACCAAACAAAAACCGCAGAAAAAATATTTTTCTTTTCGAATCAAAGTCAAGTGGAACAATAAACAGTGCAAGTGTTGCATAATGCTTGATATGTGCACTTACGCAAGACTATTTTAACTTATTAGAAAAAAGACATAAAAAAACAACTAAAAAGGGAAATAAATTTAACACGCAAAACGATATTTCCTGTATATTCTACAGTACCTATGTGTAAGATGTATACACGCAAGTGTTGCTTGTTTTTGTGACTGTTCTTGAATGAGTATACAATTTTTCGGTGTTTTTGCACTTCAACCTTCTTTCTCACTGTCGTCATTTGTCATGTTGATGTAGTTTTTCATTTTGGGCAGAACTCGACTATTACCTTATTGCTCTTGTCTCATGTGTACATGTGGTTTCCTTTTTGACACACACTAATGCTAATGCCACTGTGTGCAACACGGTGCAACACATTGACTGATTGACTCACACAGAGTAGAGCTCCGTATGTGTTTGTGATTGGAAAAAGCTGGTTTCTCTTCGCTCCGTCTTGTAGACCTTTGTTATGACTTTAACAAACACAACTCAAAAATAAAGTAAAAAAGTTTTCTCTGAATTTTTTATACAGCACACAAACTCAAGCTGCGTACTTAATTCCAGACAGTTTTCAATTTATTTTATGACTTCCACAGTCATTGTACGTGTATTGATATTGAACACTACGTTACTGCAAGAAACTTGAGATCTGCTCTCCGTGAGTGCACACATTGCAGTGATTAATTACTAAACACACTTAACTTTACTTTGGGTGCGGGTGGACTAAAGTGAATCTCAACTTTCAGTAAACTCGAAACCTTTTCTGCTTATTAATACTCTGTGTGTTGATGAAACTTGAATAGAACGTGCAAGGTGAAGAGCAGGCACATTTGCACATAAGTCAATCCAGACCGTATAAATATACCAGGTACATTATACTAATACTAATATCGTTTTATACTACTTTAACGCAAAGTGAATCAAAAGATCTACATAAACTTGAAAGCATTAAAAAGAAACGTGAGTTGCAACATCATTATTGATATATTTGTACAATTTAAAGGAATTGGTGCATGTAGGTGTAGACAGGTGAATCCATAGATATTTAATGTACATTCTTTCTCAGGTATGTACAACTAGTATAGATTACCTAGAGAATATCTGACATACATGCGGGGATTTTCTTTTGTTCGTATTACAGCTGAGAACCAATAAAACCCAATTTGGGCTTACGTGTTTCTATGTGTGTAGAATTGAAGGAGCACATATTTGATGTGTAATTCCTTTCTCTGGCTGCCTGTCGGAACGAACATTCGTACACAATATTGACTCTCGTTTTATCATTATTGTACAAAAAACTGTCTTCGTGGAACTGACTGATTTTTCGTCTTGTGTGAGAACAAATAGTACTTTAGTTGTACATTTGCACTGCAACATACTGAAAACAATATACAATCGAGATACAAAATACTACAGCACATGTAAGACGATATAAAAGAACATAATATAATAACAACCGTAGTATTTGCCGCAAAGCGAAGTGTCACAGACGCGTTTCATCTGCACCCGAACCAGACGAAACATTGAGAATGATCTAAAGGCTGAGAGAGAGAGACTCGTCTAGTATTCCCTTCCCTCTTCGTCACTATTCTTCAACTTCAGCCTTGTTCTGCTACATCCAGACAAAAAGGTAAGATAAGACTGACAAATTACATTGGATTTGTGTTGTGTCTATCCCGCTCCTTTGCTTACTCTTCCTCTTTGACTTTATGAGTAATGAGAGCAAAAACTTATTCCCTACGGAAACTTTCATTGTTCCTGGTTCTACACATGAACGAAACCAAACTAAACAAGTGTCGAAATATTCTATCAAAGTTTGTATAAACAACCTGGCTTTCAATTTTAGTGCTTTTGCAATATTATGGTTGCATAATTTGCTCTTGTGCAGATGCTCTTTGTGCATAAAAATTCAAGAAAAATTAATTGGACAGTTCTTGTGTAAGAGGGAGAAAAGCTTTATCAGTATTACAGTATGGCTACACAATGTGATTCCAAACCAGTCTTGATTTTCAAGAGTTTTTTTTACCTGATATTTATTTTGTATGTGTGATTCGCTGCGTAAAATTCAAGTACTTACTTGAATTTTCAGTGAGCGATTCTATTTATAAATTACAGTTTCAAGTATAACCTTCAGACCTGTTTAAATTCGAGTATATATAAAATCTATTAGATATAGCTATTCTAGGTATTTGGTAGATTGAGTAATGTTCATTAGAACGATCCGGGATTTTATGTAGCAACTTATTTAGTGAAACAGTTCACCTTTGTGTGTGGACTATGGCTATTTTAGTTAACTCAAATCCACCCGGATTGCAATACGTACCCGAATGTTCTCTTGATGCTGGAAATTCTCTAGAGAAAATGTTTGGGAATTGTTTCTACAATGCATGCTCAATTGGAAAGCAAAATAATTGAAGACTTATGTACGCAACGGCAGTCACTCTACGTAATTGGCTTAGAAAATCGAACTTTCTCAAGTCAATTGGGCATTCCTAACTTGCGGTTATTTCTGCATATAAATTTATTCTATTCTGTATACCTACTTTGTATAGGTAAACTCTATAACGGATGTAATTAACTTTCATGTAGCTAATACTGGCATTTGTATGATATCAAAATGGTATACCTATGCTACAATGCACAGGGATGTAATTCGTAATTCTTATCCATGCCATACAGTTTTAGTCATTTTACAGATTGAAGCTATTAGTCAACTTAGGTAATCCTAGTTTGCTTAAATCCTACCGGCATCTCGTATCGCTACTCGTTTTACAATTATGTAAAGTTAACGAATTCATAATTCATGTTTACGGTGCATACTGCATACTACACACGGGGTGCTGTTAAACTTGCACGTAGTTTTAACTCCATTATGTATGTATGTACAGTAAAAAGTCTCAAACCTTGATTTATTGCCTTGACTGTGTATAATAGGTATAATATTCATGGAACTAATAGTAATTGAATTGCAAATCCATGAAAATTAGATTCAAAATTAGAATTTATTAGTCACGCACTTATCCTATTGTTATTGCTGTAATAAGTTTATCTCGTTTGTGATGGATTTGTGATGTAACAACCGTACACATGAAGGGATAGGCGAAAATTATATCTGATAATGTTTAACAGGGATTTTTCCCATTAAACGATATTTTTTATCCTGTCATCAAAATCTTACTTTTGTTTTTAAGCTTGTATAAATTAAGTGGTAGAAACTAAACATGTATTTTGATACTTTGTACTACAAAATATCAAAATACATGTTCATCAGTATGAACCGTAATTAGTAATTTTTACTAATTACTTTAGAATCTCAATAAAACTAGTGCAGTACCTACATATTTGCAAAAGTATAAAATAACTTTATTCTTTACCTTGTGAAATGTTAGTTTGTTTTAACCCTGTATATGTAAACAGAACCTTTAGGCTCTGTTTTCTCTCTAAATGCAAAATCCCTGTATTCAAAATTGTATTCATGAATATACATATCTTGTCGCGTTGAGCTCTCATTATTACAAAAGCTAGTCAATAATGTTAGTAGAATTGAGTGGAGTAGTGTGTCTAAAAACTAACTTTTGTCGAAAAGTCAAACAATTTGGCTGTTGGATTTATTATTTGGACTGCCTACTATGTGAATTCTGTGCATTATATATGAAATGAACGTAGAAACGTTCTTTGTGCATTTAATTTTGCGCTTTTGTTATCTGGTCAATGTATTATGGCCATTAGTTAGGTGTAATTTTATATCATGACATATTATTTCGTACCTACACCCAAGACCCAAAGTAAGCACTTCAACTTTCAACTCCCAAAAGAACAAGCAAGCAACCTGTCTCCACGTGCCGTGCATGTGGCCCATATATTGTAGACCATAGCCATAGAAATTTTGGCAAGCCCAGCTAATAATAATATCACTTACGTATAACGGAAATGGAGAGACATGGACGTGACACACTCAATGGTATTGGTGGTAACATTGACATTGTCCTGACTTGTCAGCATTTCAAGCATAGCATTTATATTACAATGTTAATGCTGGTCTATGCATGTCTATATTAGCATTATTAGCTTTATACTTGCATACATTATTACTTATCCCTGCTTTGCTTCATTTAGACACAAGAACAGAGATTACTAAAGAGTGACTCCCATCCACATTGCTTCCATTAATGCTTCTACTACTAGAACTACTAGGATTCTCCTACTATTATGTTAAGCAGCTTGAGCTATCATACAGTATGAGGATAAGAAAGGCGCATTATAGCATTAACACAAGGATTCCCCATGTCTCTTTTCTGCTACACATACATATAACAAAAAGATGTAGTTTTACTCTATATGTTTCCACATGGAAGTGTATCATTCTACTACATAGGAGGAATAATGTAGTTCACACACGTAGCGTGTGCTAGTACCGTATACTTTTTTTAGCCGACGGAAAGTTGAGTTTGCTATTTGGCTTGAGTTGCATTGCAGAGTCAAAGCATCGAAGGACAGTCGAACCATAAACATACTTGTTCTCTTTTACTTACATTAGCCCGGCTCACTTTCCTTTCCCTTAATGCTAGACTTTACTTTAACAAACACTTTAGTCTTCTCTTTTACAAACATTATGTATACACATACTACTACGTACAAACATAGTTGCTGTAGTACACACGCCGCAGATACTTCCAATTCTCCAATATACACTCAACTCACCTTTTAACATCATCATCCTCTGCTATTATAGAGGAAAACACAATTTGTATAATGTGCTCTTGCTCAGTTTAGGATCCAACATATTATTATGCACAAATACATGCATCATATATATACTTTGCTCATAGTTCAGGTTCAGACACTCACGTTCTGTTTTGTATATATAGCCTTTGCCTTGTCTGGTACATAGATTCTAATACTAACTACACATAACTAGTAGTAGGTATGGTATAGAATACAGTCTTTTCTGTTTGTGTATTGGCGAATGCCGAAGTTTATCAAAAAGTTAATGCTACTGTACACACGGACCACCCCGACCACCATTATATATTGAACTATTAATAACCTTACTCCGACAACAACGGAGTATTTGTTCTCGAAGTTCCTGGTTCCTGTGTATGAATGTTGAATGT
>JAQFYB010004024.1:0-17444 GCA_034694085.1 Pogonognathellus longicornis | reverse complement strand
AAATTTTTGCTTGCCATTTTTGCCGTTTTTTCCCCTTGCCATTTTGCTCGTTGCCAGTGGCAAGGCGAACACTGCTGTCCACGGACCCATCTCACCGGGAGGACGCCTCCAATCGCATTCCAAAAATTTAGCAGCCGACAAAAATCACCTATTCGGTTATTTACACGGTTAAAAAATTAAGTATTAACATAAATGCATTTAGGTAGTCCTTATTAGTGGAGTAATTGTCAGCTACAACTTTTTCCAGTTTCATATGGCAGACAGTGATATATGTTCACTCATTCCTCATGATATCCACAATACATGTAAACTCTTGCTATAATAATAGTGAATGCAATGTTGCATGCATTGTATCAGCCTTTACTGAAAATGTTCCTCTCCATGGGTATGCTTTGTACCTGTAGTATACCACAAACACCAAAACACTTTGGATTTTAGATGCATCGAGCAAACAGAAACAAGACGAGACACGAAGTGGAAAATTCAAGACAGGTTTCCTATAGTCAGCTAAAGTGAAATGAAGAAACGAACAAAATCCAATTCACTGCTCACCAATTTACCATTTACCTACTTTCCAGTTTACACACACGACTATTAAACGCACACAAATACCTATATTGAAATGTGCGACAGCTATACAGAGCTTTTAACTTGCACTTAATTTATTACACCGTTGTTTGAGCCAACAAATTTCTATTGTTTCCCTGTATAGTATGTAAACTGTACGAAACACAAGGCATCAACTTTTATTATGGGAATTTCTATTTGTAAAATACAAATTGAAGGCATAAAGCACGTAATACTTTTGAAGTCAACTAAGTACGATCATATATACTGCATATTACACGGAACGTTGCACGGAAATTTAATAATATTTTGGCAATTAATAATGGGCATAAATAAACAATACTACGCTTTAATCATAAGCGAAGAGCCAAACCAAAGCTAAACAACGTGTTCTGTGTCAGCTATGTATCCAAACAATACATTTTGATATTCAGAAAATGAATGTCTTTGAGTTCATATAAGAAAACGTGTTGTAAAGAGTGATGTAATAAGGAATCTGTGGCCATTTTTATAGCGTCTTTAGGTTAGGTGTCTGAATGAAATAACTGCATAGTCACAACCATACCACGTTTAAAATTAAGTAATGTGTAAAGTTTTTGTAAAAGGTTTGGGAAATATATGGTGGTTTACAACATAGCGTTCAGAGCTGATGGTAACATAGAATGTGCCAAAATTCTCTTTAGCACGTGCAATCAATCAAATTATAAGCAGTCAAATAAAAAACTTCTCACTTCCAGTCAACCTGAATGATGCTGGAATGGAATACTTGCAGGAAGGAGTACGAATGTTTTAATCCGAAAGCTAATAAAAGAATATTGTTATGATACACAGTGAGAATGCATGTAACTCATCCATTGTTATAATCTAATTTTGAAATATATTACTGTTAGCAGAACCAGCATAAATAAACTATTTGTCAATTATTCATTAAGGTCATAGTTGTACAAATTACCGCAACGTCTCTCTCTCTTGACTCCCTTCCAACTTTCTTAACAATTAGCAAATAATGAATGAATGTATTTATCTCCAAACACACATACCTACTACACTGTTGTACTACTTCTACTGCTATACTGCGAATAACCTCCCTAGATTAAGTACGTTCAATATAAAGCTATGGCTATTCTGTATACATGAAAGCACGTGTATAACGTGTTGATGGTTTTAACCACTGCACTGTAGTCAATAATAACAGAAAAGCTGAAAAGATGTAAGGATGAGATGAGTAATTGGGAGTGAGTGTGTTTCAGGTCAGCTTCAGAGTTATTAATGGACGCCTAAAGCATCAGTGCATTTTGCTTTATAAAATAAAAGCTGTACAATATGCAGCAATGATCTACAAGTTACTACAAGTGCGAGTTCGAAGAGCTTTTAATTTGCAACTAAAGGAAAGTGTTAACCATGAAGGAGATTAGAGTTCTTAAGTCTTAATTCTTAATTGGTTGCTCACTCACTAAAGAAATGCCATTCTCCACGAACGACACACCAAGTCGATTTCTTAACACTTTTTCTACCACGACTGAATCGAACTTTGAAACTAAGCTTTTCTCTCCCTTTACACCTAAATTGACAAAGACAAGTGGAGACGACTAAGCAATAACAAACTGAACATTCAAACAAAACTTACTCATAGCCCCTACTGCTTCAACCCACATACAACATACATAAGAATCTTAACACTCACTCAGGCGCAGCGTACAGACAATACGATACAATACAACGCTCACTGGTTGTAATACATTGTTATTTCTTCAGATCATTTTAGCACAGTGGAGCTGCTGGTCAAGCTCAAATCAAAAGTTGCTAAACAACAGTAATAATATCCACCTACACATTTTGTCTTTTTGCTATTGCAGTCTGTTGCTAAATATGGACAATAAGAGGCAATTTAGTTCCCTAGTAACATTTCTCGGTGCCGAACGTTTTCAGACCGTGCTTTATGTCGCCACGTTCTACACGTCGGTGTACACTCTTGTACCCTACGACCCTTCCCATCGGGATGTGGGATGTACGAGGGTAGTATATTATGTTGAGGGACGACAAAGGCCCGTCTATCAATCAACAGTTCTAAAACCATATGACTGTTACGTTAAATGAACCGTCCCTTCATACTATAAGCACGGTCTAAATGCGTTCTTTTCACGTCAAAGTGTTACTTGGGGTAAATTTAGAATTGAGCCATACTTAAAAAATAACATTTATAAGATTATGATGTAATTTCAAATTATTCAACCCTCCACATCAGTAATTAGTAATCCTATTGTACTTACAAATTGTTTAAATAAGTAAAAGAACTATGAAAATGAATGTGAATGCGAAGAATGATTTCTCACACTACACCAATAAATTTATACCGATAATATTGAAAGAAGACCGAAGGCATGGACCATTATAATATTATGATAATGGCATAACTTATTGTTATGAAAGATTTGCAGTCGGCAAGCAAGAAAATTGGAAGTGTCACCAGTTTACAAAGTTATCTACTGCAATATCAATTCTGGGAAGTTTCACAACCTCATTGACTTCATACATTGACAATGCTCATCTTCATGTGAAAAAGCGCATTGTGAGTTTGTGAGAACCACAGAGTTCCGCTTTTTCAGTCCTTTTCATCTACAACTCATGACTCTGTCACACTGTTGTTACATTTTTTTCTTTTCTGCAATGTAAACACGCACGATAAGAGAGACCAAACAGTAGAGTGCACAAATCAAAACAACTTGCATCATGCCTTTCCTATCATCCTATCTATCATCAGTCAAATCTTAAATCTTCAAATACAATTTCACTTCCAATTGACATCTCAAATTAGAATGCAATGCAACTGGGAATTCATTCATAGAACAATGCTTGGCTTTAGCTATGCTACAGTCAAAAATGAATTTACATCCAAACATGCGCGAGTCACAATAACTGCTGCGGAGAAAAATACGATAGATCTTCAATACGAAGAAGAAGAATGCTGAATCCTCTCACGCCTTTATATTTTACCAACTGATAAAATTAAATGATTAATTTTCACACTTCACTTACCTTATGCATCATAATAATATAACTATTGCCCATGAAGCTATAACATTCATCATATACTCCTATACAGAATTGAGCTTTTCAGTCAGGCAGCAGCAAATTGACAAAAGAATAATATTATATCCACAACCAAAAGAAACGGAAACGAACAAATCAGTTTGTCAAATGCAAACAGCAGCAGTTCGTTCAACTTACAATTAGACTGTCAATACCGTCCATGCCTTTCTCCTTGAGTTCTGGACTTAAAAAAGCAAAAAATTCATCTGTCTATATGTTCCATTCTTTTCTTCTATTACTGCTCGCAAAACAGTACCTATTGCAAAGTGATGTTGAAGACGTAGTGTTATATTAAAGAAGGAATAGTATATTATTATTCTGAATATTGCATAGCACTTTAAACATTATCGCATGGTTAATTTTCGAAAACAATTGATTAGTATTTAGTGTAATTAGCAATTGAATTATGAAAGGGTTTTGGAGCAAATTAAAAAACCGTGTCATAGTATTGTGTATCGTACAGTGTGCGTTACAAAACGTCACTGAAATCAAAATTGAAATAGCAATCACAACGCTTGGTTTGAACAAATGCAATTTCGCATAGCTGTTGCAAACCTTTGTCACAGCGATATATAGCTTAACCTGGTAAGGCCGAGATACGACCTATCCAGGTTAAGCTAACGATATGGAATACCTATGGAGTATGGAGCAAGCAAGGGAAAACTAAACCTTTAGATTTTATACACTTAAACTAGCCTGTAGCACAGCAATGAATTTCTTAAACTTTCAATTTCAAGATGGGTCGATTTTTTTAAATTATTTCCAGTCATTGATTTTGTCCAAAGTTTGATACCATGCACATTTTTATATATTATTCTATTTTACCATGCAAAAAACGCAAAAAACCTGGAAGACCCCTAGTTATACAAAGTCTCACATAATACACACAATTATTGAGAGAGGTACAATTTAGCGCTACTGGATAGATGTATAATGTGTTGTTTATAGTAGATACATACTATGGATGTCAAATGAAAATGTTTACATATAAAATATTATTATGCTAAACCTCGATTGAAGTTGTAATAACAGTCCATCTTCCCACAAATGAATACAGATACAAAGGCGCTATCATTTAGAAATTGTTACGAGCGTACTTTATGCTTTAGAATATGTGCACCTCACATCCATCACATAAATCACATTCACTTCCTTTTCCTTTGTAATAACTTCCATCACATTATTGTATTTTCTTGACTGCATCGCATTATAATTCTACAATGCAATTCATGCCAAGACGACAACTGTTTACATTGTATTACATTTTTAGCTCGCAAAAGGTTCACTTTAGCAACTCAGACGCTGCGGAAACTACCATTTCGTCTCATTCTGCTTCTTAAGCTTATTAATATAAAATATTATCTACTAGTGGCAAAATAGGTTTGTACGACTCTCCCTTCCATTGCGTAACGATGTTTCTACGTAGAATGTTTATCAACTTCCATCTCATTTGTGACGTTCAGGCATGTTGTAAGTCCTACTGACTTTTTCGATTTCTAAGTCAAACTCATAACTAAGGTAGTTCACAATTTAATCGAATTTCGTGATTAAGAGTGGTTTGAAATCAACGGAATGCGAATGGTTTTATGTAAATACATTCAGCAGCTTAGACCAATACATCACTCAAGTCTCAAAAAATTATTACAAAAGATAATTCTAAGCAACAAGAGTTGTATCTTATAAATATAGGAGCAAATATTCATACTGAGCAATTTATGAAAGAATTCCTTATGCTTTATAAGCAGCTAGAAATACTAAAAGTCTATTGTCTTTTAACAAAATAATTTGTGACTTGTGTGTGTATACTTCCATGATCATTTGGACAACACTTTGTACACCACGTCGATTTAATTTGATCTTGGACAGTTGCAAGCTGGTGGTGAGTGCGAGTGGTGGTAGAGTAGTATTAGAGTGTTAGGTATCAATAGTATAGTATTACAATACGTTACAGGATAAAAGTACCTATTTGTATGGAATAATAGCATTGCTGCATTGTTTTCATATTCCCACAACCCCAGAGATTTTATTTCATTATTGAAAGTGTACGTATAGAGAGGTCGTATGAAATATGAAGTTAATTAAGGTTGTAGTAGTATCGTCAGCAGAATTATTCTACAATTACAACCAGACTGAGATTACACTAAAGCACTCTCCACTGAAAGAATGGCGATATCATTATTACAGTTGATGTTATGACTCATAAAATATTATGCATCTGAATCTGAATGCATACTGAATGCATTACAGTATCAACGACTTCCTTTTGGCTTTAGTTACGTCTTACTTGTACACAGATTGGAATCTTGTCCAATTTCTACTTGACTACATAAACACCCTCTTCATATTTAAGAAAACATTTCATCCTATTGTCACTTTTTTTCTATTTCTATAATGGTGTGCTATCAAAACATTTATTCATCTTCTTACATTCAATCTGCATATCTTCATTGTGAATGGGATTCACTACTGCAATTTATTATCGTAGAAGGCATTTGTTTGGTAGAGTTATTATAAGAATAATATGCTGGTGCATTTTTTGTTGGGAACATGATGCAAGCAGCAACTTGCAATTGCTATAGCAGTTCACCTGCCTCTACATACCACTTACATATTACGTGTATCTACGATGTACACCTACTACTTACACATTCTCCCAGCTTTCACTGAAAGGTGGATTGTGATTACGAGGATGCGAATGCCTTCAAATACAACTTATACTAATTACCATTTCCTGAAAACGAAAGTGTTCACGAGTAATGAATCTAAACCATACACTCAAAAATACTCATTGCAAATCCTCTGCCAACTTAATGCTTTTTTCACCCTAGCCCCACAGAGTCCTCGTCCTCACCTAACAACAATAGGACTACCCAATTCTGACGAAATTCTCACTTATCTCTCCATCACTACTATTAGGTAAAATTAAATTATTATTCAATTGTAGTTTTCACGATTAGGATAACAATGGCAATAAAATAATAATATGATTATCCCTATGCGTCATTCCCAGCGTAGCTACACAAGTGTACAGTTAACACTTGTAATATTTTCACATGTTAAACTAGCAGAATAAAACTGCATACAGACTTCTTCCTTATTTTTGCTATCTTAGGAAAAATAAAACTAGATTATTCAAAAACTGTATTTTCTCAAAACTTGGATGTGTATGTTATGGTGTAGTGCATTAAATTGGTATAAATACAACTACAATTCCTAACATTCCATTACATTATCACACACTTTTTTGGGCAATTAAATTACGGGTTTTGTATTTATGGACTTCAGTTATTAAGATAATAGAGTGATATCGTTGAAGCATAATGATAATTTATAATTCATAAAAAATACGAAAGAATTAGTTATATACGTCATAAGAGTTATCGGGATATTTCGTTGTTCCTACAGTTGTAACAGTTGGCAAGTTAAAAATGCTTGATGTCTAATTGTAAGTATACGTCAACATGACGCCAAATGTTGACGTATAATTTATTTTTAATTTAGGTATAAGTTATATAAGTAATTTACGATAACTCACTAATGTATTATTATAGCTATTTCAAAGCTGGCACAAATACATAATATACCTAGGTACTTAAGGTGTAGTTATGAAGAAACGAAATGGAGAATGGAGTGGGAGACGGAGATTGCCTGTGTTTGATAAAAAGACGATTAAGGAACAATTCACTATTTATTATATCATCACCGTTTCATTTGACTTTGAGTATCTTTTAGTTCTCTCCTCCCTCGTTGAATACAATGGATTGATTCCATTTACACTGCACTCGAACAATTCTCTTACATTGCACTTATCCCAAAAACACATAGGTAAGGAATCATCCATATATTACGTAACGCAAAATTTGCCAATTTTTGACCCTTACCCTCCCCTAAGTAACGCTTTTTGGCCATGTATTCTATGTATTAAGTGTCTGGTGTCACGCTTGGACTGACCCCCACCCTCCCCTGCTTGCGTTACGTGATTTATGGATACTCCCTGATATGATGTTACTACATGTGTATGTTATACAAAGCATACAGAGAATAAAATTTAACCGCTTGACTTTTTATGTTTTACCGTTCCTCTTTATTTTAACACACGCAGGGCCAGGGCCCTCTTGTCTTTTAATAGCCATTCTGCTGCCATTTACATTTTCATATTTACACTATCGACCCATCTCCAACTTCTAGTAACATAACATCTCCACAATGAAGATGAAGTAAAAAGCAATGCCCCTATAGCTGTTCATTTTGAATCACGATAAGAGCTTATTGGTAATTTTATGCGTCTGCAAGTGGCATCACGAAGTAAATAAAGCACGAAGATATGAATGTGGTGGTGCGTACCACATGCCTTGCGTCTTCCTTTTGCGTAGGAGTGTTTACAAAGCTTATTCATACAAAACATCCGTAGTATGCGAAGTACAGACAGTTAGTTGATGAAGGTGGAAATAAGTATCAAATATGCAATTGAAGTATGTAGCTGCTGTTGTGTGAGTGGAAAAGGATGAATGGGTTAGGAAGAAAGGATGTACAATGTACACGTATGATCAAATCGTGTGTATTGCATGGGAACATGAAAACGACAAGCCCGGAAGAAACAATAATGAAAGGAAAAGGAGAATCGAATGAGCCAAGTGTTTGCCTTACCTTTAGAAGTTTGTCTTTTGTAAACCAGACGTCTTCCTCTTCTACTGGAGCTTCTGGGAGGTTGAGGTCGTCCCGAGATCGAGACAGAATACGACGGCGGGAGACCATTGTTGCTGTTCGCTCAGGCGGCGACTTGTCGTTCCTACAAATGCAAAAATTATTTGATCAAAACCAACGTTCACATAGTCCTTAACATTTACAACTAACTAAAAGGATGCAGTTACACGTGAGTACATATTGATGCAACAGACATTGGCAGACGAAATACTTAATATGCATCTCATGTACCATTTTATTTTACTCATTGATTCCTTCGATAGGAATTCATTTGTCGTGAACGTTCAAACGTTCTCGGACGCTGCTACAAGCAATAGTCAACTATATTTATTATAATTTCAATGCAAATAGATGCTACTAGCAATAAGTAAGTACCTACGCATATTTCACTGAATGTCTTCATTCTTGATGAAATGACCATTTATTTTACACGTAAATGTAAACAGCAGTCACACAACAATTTAATTGGCCCTAACACTTGACAGTTGAGACACGAGGAAGACACACTCTAAGCAGAGAGGTTACTGCTTAGGAGCAATGTTGAATGTTGCTTCTTAACTTTGAATAACTAAAAAAACTATACAACAATATAAAAAAGTAGCGACTGCTGTACTATATTACTATATTAATGACTCACTGTGAGACGACAAGTTTTTATACTAGGTATACATTTACCGAAGACTATATTTGTATTGAAAACTTTGATGATAATTCCACAATTTGTTAAAACTGACCCCGAAAGTAACAGAGTAGAAATGCATGATTATTACTATAATACTTCACTGGAGATTTTTTAGCACAACAGACGGACAGACAGACAGACATGACTGCCCTACCTAAAATTCCGCTACTTCGTCGCTCTTAATAAGCAGACTTTGTATATTCATTTTGCATCTTTGCGTCTGACTTTCTCATGACTCATTCATGACTAAATGACTGATAAATTTCAAGCAGCAGCCAATGCGATAAATGCATTTCTAAACACTTATGCAAATATATCACTAATATTTCCACTTAATTTATTGCAATGTCCAATATATAAATATGCATATTACTTTTGCAGTTAACAAGAATGCTTTTGGCTCATTTGATCATAATATTATTACAATTTTTAAAGCAGTAAACTACTCGTAAAATAAATACGTGTGCCTTTCGACTTCAATATTAATATTATTAAATATGTAAACAAGTGTATAATATCTACACATTATTGCCACTTGAGAGTGGAGTGCAGGTCACGGACCTGTGCCAAGGCATTATATGCGAGCAGGAAGTCAAATTTAGTTAAAATACAATGGGGTTCTTAGCCACTACAGTTACATACAGTAATACGCAAGTTAAATTTGTATCACATGCTGTCGTACACGGTTTGCTATGAAACTCTCAAGAGAAGATTTTGGGTTAAACATAATTTAGCAAAACTATACACAGGCTGGGCAGGTAGACCACAATTTTCCTGTTAGGGTAGGGACTCCTACGTTACACGCACTGCCTTTGTTTTGTTCACAGAGGTATGTAATGTATGCAAACGACATGAATGCTGTGGTACACAAAGTCAGAGTGGAGAACAACATGACAAGAGTTGCAGACGAGTGACACAGAAACAAAAGAGATATCACACGCTTAAGTTAAAACGTCAATAGTGTGCGAATTCACAAGTAGAACAAAACGAAATTTGCCTAAATGCCACATGTACTATTAGGAAAGGAGTCTTTTCGTCCCTGAAATCCTAATTGAAAGCTGAGCACTAAGTTGAAAATAAATTGGCTTGAAAACAAAACAAGTTTCATGTCGCATAATGATAATAACATGAAATACTTCCCTTCCACATTGGTCCTTGCATCACATCCAACTAATTACAAACAGAAACAATGACGACGCACACTGACGTAGAGTTTTGTGGACACGTCGTAGAAATAGGATGGCTGACTACTTTTAGTATTCGCACTCAGTGACCGTACGGACATAATATTTTATATTTATACACACTTACAGATACACACAAACACAAACATGTAAGTGAACATTATCATCATTGATTCGAACATAAGGTCGATCACAGTCAATCAACTCAGCCCTGTTACTAATCTGCAATTCCTTTCTAAACTTATTGGATAACAATAAGAATAGTGTCCTGTCCGCCTACTCCAATCTCCAAAATATCCCTGCCACGTATTCTTCCTATGCAATGTTTGAGTCACCATGCAGTAGAAGCCTCTCTATACAACAACGTACCACCGTGTGCAAGCAGGAGCTTCTCCTATGCATCACTTTGATGATGATGATGGCGAAGAACTGGTATCCCATTGTCCAAGTTCATTTCAAGTATGGAATAACAAATCTGTATTGCATAAAGGACATTACTCACCCCCAGTTTTATTAAGGTGCATTTACATTCACACACAGACTAAATATAACCACATCCATCATTTACACAGAAAGAAGTATAGGAGTTCACTCACGGGAGTATTTATTTGCATTTCCAACTGACAGGGAGAATAAAGAGGGGATGATGAGGAAGGGGCGAGTAGAAACAAGAATTTCAGTAAGCACCATAATTAAATGGATACATTAATACACACAATGACGGAGCATACAATTGCAGTAATGAAATTCCCATACAGATATGACTGCAAAAAGAGTATAGCCCTAGCCATTCTATTTCCATGCAGTTGATATCTCCTTTTATTGAGTGTGGACCAAGAGAGCTACATGAAGAGTGAAGATGAGGTTGGTAGAAATGGAAGGCGGCACGGCACTCAACGAGAGAAGGCACCCGGCGGTGCCAAGTGATGTAATGTGATATGGAGATGATCGATCCAACGTGATAAGTGACAGCTAAGCAGATGTAATATGTAATGGCCAATGACGAAACTCAATGAAAGAGATGCAGAAAGAATTTAGCGTCGTTTCACACTGCATTGAACTCTTTAAGACGTTGTACAAGTGGCAATCACAAAAACTCGTCCCACATCAACTTATCTGTGCATTTACCTCATAAGCAGACACATTTCTAAACATGTGTGAAATCCCCTCACTCATCCCTAAATTCGTTCACGTTCATTCTACACCTTTCCAATACCGCAGTCTACTGCTACACAGACAAACTGGTGTACACACGTTTACTAATTCCTACAGTGAACAAAACTGAAAACTGAAATTCATTCTTGTCCACCTGTAAGGTTTGCAAGGCTAAAATGTAATGTCTCACAAAGCATGTAGCTGATTGAGGTTGAGACTATTGGAGATCTCTGAGCTCAGCTAAATGCTTTCAATCGCTACCAATATTCCTATACAATTCTTTCTCTCCTTCGTTGATTATGATACCTTTACGACCTTCTCGACTCCAGTCCATCCTGGGTTCCCTAAACTCACACTCGTGTGCTATATTTTTCTTGTTGTTGGTAGTGTGTGTTAAGTCAGTTATGGACCCTTGGACTTAACCTGTTGGACTCTCTGGAATTCCTTCTCCATTATTTCATATCTGCAGCGCATTGCATTAATATGCAATAATGAACAACACAAGAAATGACGAAATAAACGCATTGCGGTGTAACTTCCTCCAGCTACTAGTAAATATTTATGCACTGCACGTCTTGCCACCACACATGTGATGTGCATATAGGAAATACTCGTTTGATGCATTCAACGATTCTCTGATGTTTGACTTGAGTTACCAATGATGCCATTCCACCACAAACTACAAGATCTTTTAATCTTGATTTCTCTTAGGTATATGTTATGTCTTATGTATAAGAACCAATGTTTCTCGATACTTTTCAATATAATTACGATTATTATTCTTCGATCTTGTGACTAAGAAATGTAAACCTACGGCAGTACAATTTAGATTTATCTGGATTTGTCTGGATATTATGGATTATGGAAGATATACCTACACAATACACACTACATATATATGAGAGCATCTCTTATCCATGTTTGTAAACAATGTGATTTCCCTGCCAATCAATTTCGGTAGTGACCTCATCATCTCTTTTTAAAGCCGGAATTCCTATCAAGCCCAGGGCTTACTAAAATGTATTATAATCTTCTAAACTATCTTAGTTAAGGAGCTACAAGTGGACTGTCACACAATAGTGGGACTCAACCACTACAGGGTCTACAGATACAATTAACATTTTAAACACCTGCAGCAATATAGCTGGTCGGAATAATCTTTACATAGCCAATTTTAACAACTCGATAGAAAATCCAATTTATGGAACAAAATAAGCAGAATATGCAGATACAGCATGGACACAGCTTTTCAACCTGTTGCACAATTTACATGGTGTATTATTTCAGCATTTAATACATAAACTCCTGAGTTGAGACTGGGGGACTTAACTGATATTGAATACAGGTACCTAACTAAAAAGTGAACACGTTTTCGGATATGTAGTGCATTAATATTACACACAGGAAGCAAGAAGATGGTGGACGGGTGTGTTTTGTGTTGGTAGCCACTGGTACTAGTGATGCAGATGGAAGCATAATGGTAGGATAAAAATGAGAAACACGTCCACTGTGAGTGAATGACTTTGACTTGTTTGAATATGAGTGATGGGATGTGATATGATTTGAGGGAGACTCTGCAACGAATGCGTCCAGCTTCAAAGCAGACCAAGGTGCTTTTGTTTCTTTTGATTTCATCTACTATAATGTACATTGATTAGTTATTACTAAACTAATTTAAAGCAGCTAAGTCATTTAAGAGTGTTCCTTGCATTGGTCTATAGTGGAAGAACGTGCAGACAATTATTCTATCCCATTCTCATCTACATACGGTACACATAGATAAATCTAAAATATAGAAAGGCACTACTAGCTCGTCTCACTACAGTAATGCCTCTTGAGTATACAACACTAATAACACAAAACGTAATTACCTTTCGCATTCCATTTCCATCTCTGAGTGTAACCCCTTGTTGCTGTAGGTACATACTCATTGCTACACGATGAATGTTATTATAAGGCACTTTGTACCCAAGAATGAATGAAAAGCAGGACAGAGCTAATAGAAGGTAATTCTAACTAGTACAGTGCAATTTATTACAAACATGAGAACGACTACAAGTAAGTATTCACAGAATTTACTACTGAATTTGAGTTGGTGCATGGGAGGAGAAGGAATGCCTGTGCACTACATACACAACACACAGCAAATTACACGTTCACTGTTCAGCAAGGTCGTCGTTTGATTTGCTTTGACTTCATTCTTCACGATATGAGAGGATGATGAATATAAGTTAGAAAAACACAAGACAAAACGTAGACTAGATCTGCTACATAAAACATAAGAAGGTTAGTCTGAGTCACTCTCGCATAGTTCGTCAGTCCTCTACCCCTACAGCAACTACACTGTGTATCACACAGCAGTTGTTCACAACACAGACATGTCTAATTTCAATTCAATTCAATGCAATGGGAAAATAACCATTGTGATACAAAGTCAACTATTTAGCAATGATACACTGCAGCGTATACTTTGTAATACTTGCTAGCATTGCTACTCCTATAGATATAGCACTGCACTATATACTAGGATGACATTACTGTACAAGTACGAATGGTAATAAAACAAGACAGTCTGCCGATCGTGCATGTTGTGTGTGCACTGACACTAATAGCAAGAGTCACAAGAACAAACCAAAACTAAAGCAATAATAATAATGTAATGCCAATCCAACAGGTACTCGAGTGTTTGTGTGCACAATTCCAATTTCCGACGACAACGACGAGGCAACAAAATAAGCTGCTCGACATTGCACAAAATGTTCTTATATTTAAGTATCTGACTTTGCTGAAACATTATTCTGTGAGCTATGTATACTTGCATATTGTTTACATCATGACACTACTTGTAAACTGTTTTCAAGATACACGACAACATCATTTTCGCACGCTTTGACAACAAGGCAAACTCTGCATGTCTTTTTGCTTCCCCTGCACAAATACGCTCCTGTCTTTCCTGCACTCTGCTCCACACCACACCAATAATCTCTTTCCTTTTCTATACGGCAATGAAACCCACATTCTCAAGTTCCCTCACTGAATATAAGAGTTTTGAAGTGAAGGAAATCCACTCTTATTTTCTGCCTTTGTTTATTTACTTGTGTTGAGATTGCACTTGGAAAAACAATGAAACTCAATAGTAGGAGATTTATAAAGCTATACCTATTTGTAGTTTACATTACACCATGTACCCCTATATAAACACGCACAACACACTATTTGTGTCTTTGAGGGCGAATTTGCATTGAAACTATAACAGAATGAGATATTTATCACCTGCCCTCACATCAGGGCCTCCATATTATTCATCAAGCCCTAGAACAATGTGGATATACATATATAGTTATGAAATGAAGTGGTGGTGACGACAAATACATTGCTTCCTTTGACTTAGTATCGCTATTTAATCCCTCACTCAAGCACAGTTAACCATTGTTTTATTTTTAATTTCATTGTTAGTTAATTCTACAATGCTGCTACAATTATTCTACTACAGAGTGGTACACCAACGTACGTTTAGTCGGAAGGATCCGTCTAATAAATGAGCAATAAACAGCCAACCCCATTGTGATCGTAAAATATGTTATTATTATTTGTAGTACACGTGAGACATGAGCATTACACAAGCACAAAGTCCTTGGTCTTCTTGCTATCTCTGTGCTAACGAAGTAAGTGTAGAAGCAGAATAATAATATAGGATTTGTGTTTAGACTGCACATGCATTTGCATTATGTAGTTGTATAGCAGAGCTATTAGAGCTGGTTAGGTCGATAAGCGCCGTGAGTAGCGTATTCAGCCATAACAAAGGAACGAGAGCATATAATTTGTCAATATTATTGGCAAAGGCGAGAGTAAGCCAAAAAGCAAAGCGAGAGAAACTGCTTCAACATAATCAAGTGCCTACAGAATATTTCGCAATCTCATATGGACACAACACACAGACCTACCCCTCTGCCCCGTAAACAAACACCTCGCAATGCAATGTAGTGCTTTATCTGGTGTAGTCCACCTTCTTGTAACAACCCCTTATCTTGGTCAGTCGAGCATAAGGTTGTACTAAGCTGCTCTCGCCTTATCTTTCAGATCATCACTCTCTTTCTGAAACTTTTTGTCTAATGATCAACATGCTTCAACTATTGCTCAGATAACTTCTTTAATCCACAATAAGCGCCCAATAAATTAATCCCAAGTCTATTTCAAACGTTGCACTTTTGATTACTTGCATGAACATTACATTTATTATTATTCATAATTTATGTATTACAAACTCCTAAGCTAAGTGTAAAGATTAAAGATAGCATATAACACACGTTAGAATTGGCATACGCACATCCATAGCCATGCAGATATGTAGCACGTACTTGAAAAAATTACTACTCCACATACATACACCAGTATAATGCAGTATGAAAGTTGTATGTAAAGGTGGATGAGAAGTATCGTTGTTTGCAGAAAAACATTTTAGTATTGGCCATGCTCAACATACAGCACAGGAATGAGTGTAGGGTGGTTATATTTAGGCTGTGACAAATCTTCAATGGTCAATAGGCACCGTGGATAAAAAATGTATTTGCCATTTACATGCACAGGTTCATAGATATAAAATATAAACAAGTACAGCACTGTAGTGTATAGACAGAGTTGAGTTTACAGCGATATTTTTATACGAAAGGAGAATGCAATATGCGATGGGTGTGTAAAAACAAGTCGGAGCAATTCGACTGGGATTGATTATCAATTTACAGTTTGTTACATGGCTATGGCTATCAGTGACAAGAGGGTGACTAGAATATTACACGACTACCATGGACCAACACATCCAAAATCTAATAATAAAATCACAGCAATTTGTAATGTCGTCGTCGCTTCAGCCTATTGTTGATTTCCATAAGAATTTTCACACATCACCATTTTACAATATCAAAATAACACTGGTCGAGAAGTTTAAAATATAAGGATCGATGGATTAGAATTATAATTGCGAGCATTGGCTCCATGTTGTAACGAGATGCAGTGAAACGAATGAGCAGCTCTGTCTTTTTTAACAACTATTAGATTGGACACGTTGATATTTATTGCTCGTGTGCTGATTTGCAGTTTGCATTGCAAGAATCTCAGTCACCATGTCGTAGCTTGTCATATTGCTGTGCTACGTTCACTTTCCAGTGTAACATGTATCCTATGAATGTTCCTTTGCGTGTTCTAGGCTGAAGTATCTGCATCAACATGCCTTCATGTATATAGTGGATACGAATGCTAAATGACTTCACATTTGGAAGTTGTAATGTAATTGTTAAGAGTCTAAAAATAGTTGAAGTCAATTGAAATTCTTTTGACAATGAGGACTAGTAGGCCAACACATTTTTAATCAATCTGCTTCTAAAGCTTTTGAGTGTACTTGGTGTACTACATACTAATACATCTAATATCTACCTAGGTATAGGAACTGATGGGATTCATTTGTATTGTCGGTGCTGAGTAATCTGCAGAGGTCCTCGTCTTCCCAGTGCCATCACCACCATCCTTATAGAATTACTTGTAGTAAAATATATTCATCTCTAATCAACATAACTGTAGATTCTATACCTTAGTCGAGTGTAGCACTTGACTGTTTTAAAACGAGATCTTAAATGGAAACAGCATCTGTTCTCTTTTATCAACCACTACAGCTTCAGACTTGTGTCAGTTTCTTTATAGGTATCAAGGTATGGATCTCTATGCGTATGCATCTCAATGTGTGCTGCTTCGTCACTATACTACCACAAGGCAAAATGAAATGAGTATGAAAGAGCTACAAAACAAATGCCTACAACTGACAACATGCAACCAGCACATTTCGGTGTGAAGATTATGTGTGTCTGAATATACTTTAGAGTGCAGGAGATTAGCATTGCAAATTCGTTCACTGACAACAAGAAGAGTCAGGCAAAAAATCTAATCAAACTAATCTGCGCAATCTACGTGGCTGCCATGGTGTACTCTCAGATATTATTTCTTCGAAAGCAGAAGACATCGAGAGATGAAGAAGAAGATTTGATATTCGAGAGAGGACAACAAGAGAGAAG
>JAQFYB010004023.1:0-17444 GCA_034694085.1 Pogonognathellus longicornis | reverse complement strand
ATTTCTACAGAGCTCAGCGGGCGAACGTGAAATTCCAAGAAATACCAACAGACCTCTGTTGATCACTTGAGCTCGGGGATTTTATTAAAACTATCAGATTATGAAATTATAATATTTTAGTATGACAGTACCTCTGTCAATGAATAGACTATTTTTGAGAAAGTCGATGAAGAAAATGGCTTTGTAGAAATGTTTGCCTTCTGAGTGCTTCCGATTCCGTTCGTGGAGTTCCATTCTATGATTTCTTGATCATCTGTAAACCGAATTACTTTTCCAATTAGTTTAATATAATAAAATTGATTTTGCAAAAAAATTAAACTAGAATTCCAACTGATTCATACAACTGAACGACCCAAAATTGATTTATAATTGATTAAATCGTGTGCAATTTATATATAATAAATATAATAGCTTTACCAATTGCAGTTGTGATAACTCCCTCCTTGTCAAACAGTACATGGGAATAAGATTTCTGACATCCCTCCTGAAAATTTTCTGAATAATTTTTAAAAAATAATGCGTTTTTACTATCAAAGTTTATTGAACTAAATGAAAACTTAATTACGCAGCACAAAAAGGTGCACCAAATTGAAACTTTCGCAACAAGCATTTTAGTGACTAGTTTAAAATGCAGATTTATGTCAAATATAACTGAAACCCTAAAACGGGCGATTTATTCCTCACTAGTAATTGTAATTTGCTTTAATTGTTGTGTTCCCTTCTAAATTCACCACTAAATTTTACAGGATGATAAACGTCCATTCTGGAAAACAAGCATTTGCTGACAGACAACAGAGGGACAAAAAAGAACTCTGCAAATTATGCAGTCTCATATAATAATATTAGGCCTAACCCTTTCTGAACATATACCTAGAATAAAAAAAATTGAATGTAAAGTTTATTACTAGCTTGCTGCATGTAACAAGAAGGCTTAGAAATACTGAACTGTGATTTCCTTTTTTGTGTGCACTAAACTTTAATATATAGAGGCAAGAAATATTCTCTATTCATAAATTTTTTCTGGATGGTAAAATTGTATTCCGAGGTCGGTTGAAATGGGTATTTTATGATCGTGCTTATATAGCACGGGAGGATTGAACAAATCTCGAGCTATATTAACCTTAAGACTACTAAGCCAAAAAGTTCCGCCGAGTACTGGGTAATATGGGTTATAATACTTGAGATTATAGTTTGATTTGAAAAGCCAAAAATGACAAAAATATTTGACATTAATTTTGATCCAGATTTGTTCATAACACACTTGCTACAAATGAAGGACATACCATAAAAGACACCTTTCAATTGACCTCTTAATAGGATTTTACCATCCAAAAAAATGTTATGGATAGGGTTTGCTTTTGCATCTATATATTATAAAATTGTCGGCGTTTAGTCCACACAAAAAAGAAAATTATAGTTGTAGCCTTCTTGTTCCTTTATATTAAATTTCCTTTTTTCCTAGAATATGCTCAGAAAGGGTTAAGCCTACTATTATTATCTGAGACTGCACACATAAACTGAGGAGAGTTCTTTTTCCCTCTTTAAACAAATATTGTTATCCAGAACGGACGTTTATCAGTCTGTAAAATTTAGTAGAAGTAACAACAGTTAAATCAAATTGCAATTGCCAGTAATAATTCAATCAGAAACCCGTTTTTTAAACTAGATGTTGAAATGTTAGTTTCGAAAGTGTTAATTTGGTCTATATATTTCTGCTACTTAATTCAGTTTTCATTCAGCTCATCAAAATTCACCAAAGAGAATGAATTATTATTTAGAAATTATTCACAAAATTTACACGAGAGGTGCCACAAAAATTCTTCTCATAATGTGCCTTTCACGAAGGAGGGAGCTGCAATTGGTAAAAGCTATTATGTATTGTAACGAAATTACATAATATGGTCTAATCGAATTAAAATTAATTTTGGACTTGTCCAATTTTATGAAACATAATTATAATATTATAAAACATAAATCGGTGGAACTAACAAGATATAATTTTTTGAAACTTGATATGAATTTTATTGGAGTAATATTATACTAATTGAAAGTCTTTGATGATAGAAACCTGGCAATTAAGAGTCATCCGTAACAAAACGATTTTACAAATAAAATAATAGATTTTTATATTTTATAACTAAATACTAATTTTATGATTATGTGTTTTGAGTTTCTTCTACTTAAAAAAGCAGAAATAATGCCCATTTATTGTTTCTCACAATCATCAGTTTTTGCGTTGGAATTCTAGTTTCAATGTTTTTGCAAATCAATTTTAATATATTAAACTAAATGGAAAAATTGTTTTGCTTACAGAAAATAAAGAATTTACAGCATGGAATTCGGCAAACGGGAGCACTCAGGCAAAAAATTTCAAAATGCTACTATCTGCCTCATCTTTCTCAAAAAGAGTGTATTCTTTGACAGAGGTAACAACTGCCATACCAAAAATTATAATTTCCTAATCTTATATTTAATTATAGTAAAATAAGCAATATGTAAATATTTTTTGCCGATACCAAATAGGAAAACGAAAACACGATGTTTAATAGTGTTCGACCTAGCCCCAGACTTTTTGCTTCAACGAGGAATATTGTGGAAGAAAAAGACAATTTTTTTGTTGTAACTGCGATATTCAATCCCGCATCCTTCAAAAGCCGTTACAATTTATATCACAAATTCGCAAAGCATATGAATGAAACTGGAGCTCAACTAATCACAATCGAATGCATTTTTCCGTTTTTAAATCAAACAAAATTTGAAGTAACTGAACCAAATAATCCGTGGCACATTCAATTAAAATCCGAGTCAGTTTATTGGATGAAAGAAAATTTAATTAACATCGCGGTCTCAAGATTGCCCCAACATGCTAAATGGGTTAGTTGGTTGGATGCGGATATCGAATTTGAAGAAAAACATTGGGTAGATCTGACGATAAAGGAATTGAAAAATTACACAGTCGTTCAAATATTCGAAAAAGCAAAATTTTTAGGTCCTTCACCGAAGAAAGAAATTTTGCGCGTGGATTATTCATTTGGATACATGGTAAAACATAATATGTCTTTTGACATATGGTCATTTGGAACATGGTATCCTCATCCTGGCTACGGGTGGGCAATGTCTGTAAATGATTTCCGGGAAATAAAAGGATTGCCAGACCATAACATTGTTGGATCTGGGGATCGTTTTTTTGCCTTTGCGATTGCTAATAGAATTTCAGGTAGTTTCACTATCAATGAGACGAAACTACATCCTGATTTTCTGAATCTAAATTCAGATGTAGGAAATAAAACCTTCACGATATTGCATGAGATTTCCAAATCAACTTACAAAGAAATTGTGGGTTACGTCCCTGTAACCATACGTCATCATTGGCACGGATCCACAATGAACCGGCAGTATAATGTACAATGGAAAATATACAAAGACAATAATTTTGATTTTAAAAATGATATTAGTGTAAATGAGGATGGTCTGTTTCAATTAACACAATCTAAACCAAAGTTTCAAACAGATTTGTTAACATACTTTCAAATCCGGCATGAAGATGAAACAGTCACGTACGTCCAAGAAGATAGCAAAATGTGCAAAGCGAGACTTTTTTATGAAGGGGAAAGGCAAAAAAGAGAAAAATTAAGCAATCGATTAAGAAAAAAACCGATATATCTAATCGCAAGGATGTTGCGTTATTTAGGTTTAGGGTGGATTCTTGGATTTTAAAATTTAGAAACAAAATATGTAATTAAGTCTGAAGTGTTCGCATAATTCCCTTGTCCCAAAAACAATTTTATTAGGGTAAATTTGTGTATAATAAAATACGTATAATATACAGAAATATGCATAATTGTTTATTTTATTGATGAAGTTTAGATTTATTTTGAGCATTTGTTTTTTGGTTTTCAGTTTTATTTATTAAAATTGATGTGTTTGTAAACGAATAGAATCAAACATTGACTTTAAACCAAGTATGTGTATATACTTGGAATGCATAGTACAATAATGTTTTTCCCACCTTTAATAAAAAGAGAATTATAAAAATATGTTATAGATGTATGAGTTAGAAATTCCAATTAATGTGTAGAGTATAACAAATCTGGAACTTTTATACATTTTTACATTCACTTCGTTTTCATTATTAAAGTACCTGAAATGTATTACATCATCAACTTCGTTAGTGTGTTTAGAAAAATTCAATAACAAATCTGAATCTTTAATAACTTTTATTATTCGCTGGTTTTGATTATTTAACAACCACATGTTATAAAGTTTAAATTATTTCAAGAAAGTTGTTATATCATCAATTTCTTAACTTATTTTGTCTGCTGCTTATTATTTTCTAAACCATCATGCCTCTATTTCTATAATTCCTGCATTACGGACAGCTTTTAAATTCCGTGTGTTGTATAAAACAATAAATTATAGATAGCCCATCTCATGAAAGAACTTAGTAAATGGAAGCTATGCTCATAAAATAATCAAACGTAGCCGCATTCAATAAGCAAGACGGAAGAATAATAGAATATTCTTTATTATAATACATTTCCCGGAATGTGAATTGTAAATTGGACGGTCACTTTGTCATTATTGGGTCGCTTTTATTTATAACCAGCGAACATTAGGAAACTTTTACTTTTTTAATTATTTTTTCCAAGTTTTACACTGTAGTTGTGTTATATAGCTTACAATTTGAAATGGTCATTTAATAGGATTAAAATGATTTATTTGCACGATTTTAGTAAAACCGAGCAATAAAACCAAGAAATTGTATTGCATGTATGAAATTAGGCACATAAGGCATATAACGAACAATGGAGACCTTTTCCGTCCAATACAAGATTATTTTTTATTGTATAGCAATAGCAACACAACCTTGTTGGAAGTCGGGCAAACACCGACTACCCAATTGTATTGGGAATAGCACGTGTCAATCACTAAATTTATGATGGATTGATATACGTACCCGTGAATTGACTATGAATGTATTAATTATAAGTAGTTTACATAGGTATTTTAATTTAAAATAATCCCTATCAGTGCATTATGATGTTCAACGTACCGAATGGAACATGTGGACCAAAATTGCCTCAAAATATTATGCTGTGCTTACACGCTTTTATTATTATGATAAAAGAACTACTGTTGTAATCCAAACAAGCTTATATAGTTTGGAATTTGTATGCAAAAGCCGAACGAAATGAAGCTGCATTCGGCACTTTGTATTTATTAGTGTATGTGCGAGAAAACATGAATGTGCCAAGTTATTGACAAATAAATGTTACTAATAATATATAACAATAAATTGTAAATGTTATAAGAAAGTGACAAAGAAATTGAATTGAGTGCATACCCAAGCTGAGAATTGAAACACGGCATGTTTTATTTGTTTAACTAACCACTCTTCTTAAATAGTGCAATTAATTCGTCCTGCAATCAGGGATGGAATTTTCAAAATTTCCCCGGTAGCACGAGCCCCTTGCGGGGGCGAGGCAAATTTTTCGATTTTCCTAGGGAAGCACCGCCCACGGCCCCTATAGAGGCGGGGCAAAACCCGGATGTCCTTAGGAAAGACCCGCCCCCTAAAGGGGCGGGGAAATATTTTCAAACTTCCCTGCTTTTAAGTTTCAATTTTATTAAAGTGTCTAAATTCATTAAGCATTACAGAATAATTTCTGATTTCCACAAACTGACACTGCCAATTTTATTATGTAGTATTAACTATTACTATTTACAATTGTTATCTTTATTAACTAATACCTAGTCTTAGCACACACTTCTATCAGTAACTAATTTTGATTTCCATTTATCGAGTAATCCATCCTTAGAATTTATGAGATCTTCATACTCCAATGGTAGCATTGCTGCCTCGCTTCCCAACATTTTCCATCCCCAAAATTTGATTTTTTTTTCTACTGCATCATCAAAATATGAATTAAAACCTTTTTTAAAGTCTAAAACGTAATCTTTTTATGCTCCAGTAAAATAATTTTAATAATTGTATAAAAGCTTAGTTGCATTACAATAGCACGATCACTGCCGTTGACTACACGGTAGCGCAACATAGAAAAATAAATAAAATTAAACAATTAACCCTTCATCCAGCTTCATCCAGCTCAATATGTCGTTATTGAATAAAATAATATTTTAATTAATGAAGGTGGATGAAACTAGGTGAAGCTGGATGAAGGGTTTGTTTAAGTTTTCTGTATTGCGCTACCGTGTAGAGCTCGTTGTCAATGGCAGTGAGCACGATACTTCAGGAAAATACATTTCAATCAAAAGAAGTCTATATTTAACACATGCTATCTTTTATTACTATACATTTTTAATAGTAATTATTAAGTTTTACAACACCATGCCACATTAAACAAACAACTTCGTGCATATTTAACATAATAAAAAGTTCCTAAGCTATCAATAATACAACATACTAATTTTGGTATAAAATCATTTCGAATCACATTTAAAGTGAATACAAAAGTTATACAAACATGATTTTGTATGAAAAATGACTAGTCAAAAATTAAATGGATCAGTCTTCCTCCGCCCATTTTTTGTCAGAAATGTAAACTTACAAAAATGCTAGTTCACTTTTCATCTCGAGTAGAATTCCTAAATTCCCCTAGGGAAGCTCCGCCTCCTGCGGGGGTGGGGCTTCCTCAAAGATTTTCCTGGGGAAGTCCCGCACCATGAATGGGGGGGCAAACTGCGGATTTTCATGGGGAAGCCCCGCCCCCTGTGGGGGTGGGGCTAAATTTTCCAAATTTCCCCGGCAGCATTGCTAACGCGCTACCGAAAATTTTCCATCCCTTGCTACCTTCCAGTATTTAATATCGTGTTAAAAACGTGTAAATTTTCAAGGGAAATTACAGATATGTGCAACGCCGATTTGGATGAAAATAGTCACACAAAATAGTAGCTGCCCATAAACGGTTTGTCATATTTTTTAAAATCCACATTGCATCTTTAAAATTGAAATTTTCCTATGGAAAACAATATGCAAAATATAATGTGAACAATAAATGTAACAGAAAGTTGTCGGTGAACGTCTCTTTATATGTATCTACAGTCTCTCCTTGTCTTGATATATTTGTAGGACCTTGAGGCTGAAAATCATGCAAAATAATTAAGTGATAGCAACAAACAAACAGTCAAAATAATCTTTGGTCTAAATAACAAAGTTGAAATGCTAATTGAGAAATTTTGTTGAAATTGGTATCAAAAGTTCCAATTTCTTGATTAAGTGAAATATAACACAGGGGTTTCCCTACTTTACGTGATATTTTGCAAATTAATTTCGGGGGCAGAATCCAACTTCAATTTTTTTATTGTGAAATTTTTATTTTGCGTACCTGTGTAAACAGCTGCAAATGCAAGGAAGTCCTGATAACTAAAATTGTTAACGTGCCTTGATTTGTTGCATGTTTTGTCAGTTTCAATTTATTGTTCATTATTTGAAACAAATTATAGATTTTTGATTTCATTTACAATTTACATTGTTCTTAAGTCAGGGTAAACAAAATAAGTATGCTTTATATTTATTAGAAAATTTGACGTAATTATGTATTTTAGCGTTATACGAAAATTCAGCGTTAAAAAACCATACACAAATTAGCATAATTTAAAAATCTTTAATATGGTAAACTAAAATGTAAACAACTACAAACTAGGCCCAATTTTTATTTGATTTTACCCCGTATAAATTGTCGATTCAATATCTTTTGAATTTTTTTAGCATATTTGATGATTTGCGATTATCAGAAACCAAAGAGTTTTTGCTAAATATTCTTCATTAAGTTTTACAATTCCAGTTCATAAAAATTTAACCTCGCCTTACACTTTATCGTATCTTCTTGCGTATGTATAATTGATTTATCTTCCAGCCGCATATGAAAAAATGTCAAAAGATCTGCTTGAAGCTTTGGTTTAGCTTCTGTTAATTGAAACAGTCCATCTTGATTTTTACTAATATCAGTTCTGAAATCAAAATCATTGTTTTTAAATATTTTCCATCGTTCAGAATGCTGTCGGTTTTTTTGGAGCCGTGCCAATTGTGTTTAACTGTTACAGACACGTAGCCTAACATAGCCTTGCAACTGGATTTGGAAATCTCTTGCAATATCTTAAAGGTTTGATTTGCTCCATCTGAAATTTTGTGTCGAATTCTAGAAGATAGTTTCCACTCTTGTGGCTTGAAACTATCCGAAATTTTATTAATAAGTGAGTTGGCAAAATAGCGATCACCTGATCCAACAATATTATAATCCGGCAATCCATTCATTGCCCGGAAATCATTTAAAGACATTGCCCAACCGTAGCCAGGATGAGGATACCATTGACCAAACGTCGTTCTATTAATTGGTTTTTGATGAACTACGGAATATCCAAATGAGTAATTGATGCGTAAAACTTTTCTCATTGGGGAAGGACCTAGAGATTTTGCTCTTTCGAATATTTGGACAACTGTGTACTTTTTCAATTCCTTTATCGTCAGTTCTACCCAATTTTTTTGTTCAAATTCGATATCCGCATCCAACCAACTAATCCATTTAGCATGAGGGGGCAGTCTTGAGACGGCGATGTTAATTAAATTTTCCTTCATCCAGTAAACTGACTCGGATTTTAATTGAATGTGCCAGGGGTTGTTTGATTTAGTTACTTCAAATTTTGTCTGATTTAATGATGGAAAAATGCACTCAATTGTAATTAGTTGAGCTCCAGTGTCATTCATATGCTTTGTGAATTTGTGATATAAATTGTAACGGCTTTTGAAAGATGCTGGATTGAATATAGCTGCTATTACAAAGAAACTCAATCTTTCTTCCACGTTCTCCTGCGTTGAAGTAGAAAGTCTGGTGTTACGGTGGACTCTTGCATTTCGGCTTTCCTTATTAGTAATCAAGGTAAAAAACAGAATATATTAGTTACTATGCTAAAATTATCAAATTCAAAAATTATAATTTATTGTTATCGTATTTTCAAATACCTCTGATAATGAATATAATCTTTTGGAGGGAGCGGATACAGCCATTGAAATTTTGGAAAATTTCGCTTGGCTACTTCTGGCTTCCTTAGATATTTTCAAATCTATAATTGTTTTATCATTTGTAAACATAAAATCATTTTTCCATTTAGTTTGCTACATTACTAGTGGCTTTTAACAAAAGTGAAAACTATAGAAATCTATTTTAAAAACTTACAACCGGTATAAACATAATACGGCGAGTTTTTTTCAAAAACTTATTAAAGAATACGTACCGTACATTTCCCATTAAACCGTAGTATGTTTTATCGAAATTCGGAGGTCCTAATACCTCTACGGTTTAATAGAGTACTACGGTTTTTTAGGAAGTAGGGTTTAATAGGGAATATACGGTATTTAGATTTAAAAGTCAACAGTTCGAATTTTTATTCGGTTTCAGTCGGAAAGCATATTTATATAATTTAAGTTATTATATTGTCCTGCTCAAAATATTGTTTTAAAAACTTCAATGTGATTCATAGAAGCCTCGAAAAAAATGTTATAAAAAAGGATTGTGTCCCATAGAATTTAAAAAGTCGAAACTTATCGATAAATTAACTAAAAATCGTATAAAAATGGTATTCTAATAAAATGAGTATTTTACCAACTGCTACTGTAACGTTTTCCTCTTGATGTGATAGCACAAGGGGATCCATTTGCGGACATCTCTCTCGTGCATGCTCTGTATAATTTCTAAATAATAATTTCTCTTCGGTGACATAGTATCTACTGAACGAAAACTTAATTAAGCAGCATATATAAATTATCCAAAAAATTGAAACTTTTGAAATCAACATTTTTAGTGTCTAAATGAAAAAAATGAATTAAAGCAAACGATAACTGAAATGTGTATCTGAACTTAAGTATTTACAATTTGATCAACCCTTTGTTCCACTTCACTACTTAATTTTACACTGATAAATCTCAGTTGTGGAAAACAATATTATTTGTTGACAAAGAAGCAATAAAGAACTAGCCTTAACTTGTACAACCTCATAGAGCAATTGGATTACCCTTTTTGACCACCTGCAACGAAATTATATAGCTCACAATTGCCTTGCTGCTATTTGTAAGAAGGCTTACCAAGACAAAAATATAATATACTATTTTGTACCCATAACGCCTATACATAACGCCGAGGTTTTAATATTCATTCAAAGGCAATTTTCTGTAATAAAAATAAACATTTTTCTGGAGCAGCCGAATTCCAATATAAGTGTGGTTTAAACGTGCATATGTGAGGCTGTTATTTAAAACATACACAATCGAATGCTTAACATCTCGTATCCTCGCAGTGTAGTTTTAACGCCAGCGGTTAACGTTGGCGTTAAAACTACGCTGCGAGGATACAAGATGTTAAGCATTCGATTGTGTATGTTTTAAATAACAGCCTCACATATAGTCTTGCGAGGAAGCACTGGACAAATTAAAACAAAATTAAGTAAATATTTTTTCGGTTTTTTGCATTTTCAAAGCAAAAATTTCATGTTCATCTACATTAAGATGTGCATAAAAGGAAGGGTAAACGAGTAATTGCTTCATTCACCCACAAGTACCATCATAATGAGGTTATATATTATACTTTGAAGCAACAAAAATCACAAATATTTAACTTTATTATTGATCCAGATTTGTTCAATCCTTCCATGAAACGCATGCTTCTAAAAGACCGACCTCTTCATGGGATTTTGCCATCCAGAAAAAAAATTGATGGAAAAGGAATATTTTTTGCCTTTATGTATTGAAGCGTTTGTCGGCGTTTTGTGCCTGCAAAAAGGAAACTATAGTTGAATTTTTGTAAGCCTTTGTTACATGCAGCAAGCTAATAATAAGCCTTAATATTCAATTTGCTTCCCAGTTGTATGCTCTGCAAAGGTTAAGCCTACCATTATTATATGAGCCTGCATTTTGAGTAGTGTTCTATTTTGTTCCTCTTTGAACAAATATTGTTTTCCTGAACGAACGTCTATCAGTCTAGAACATTTAGTAGTGAAGTAACACAACAATTCAATCAAATCGCAATTACCCGTCAAATGTCAATCGCACATGTTGAGATTTCAATTATGATTGGCAGAAACCAGTTTGTTTAACTACTCACTAAAATGTTTGTTTCGAAAGTTTTATTTTGGTCTATGCATTTCTGCTACGATTGTGGGCTACGTCCCTGTAACAATTCGTCATCATTGGCACGGTTCTACAAAGGACCGGCAATACAGTGCACGATGGAAAATATTCAGAGACAATAATTATGATTTTACAACTGATGTTAGAGTAAATGAGAAAGGGCTGTTTCAATTCACACAAACTAAACCAAAGCTTCAAAAAGATTAGTTAACATTTTTTCAAATGCGGTATGAGGATGAAACTGTCACGTATGTCCAAGGAGATAAAAAAATGTGCAAAGTGAGACTTTTTTATGAAGGTGGAAGGAAAAGAAAAAAGCCGATAAATCTAATAGCAAGGATTTTGCGCTTTTTAGGTGTAGCCTGGATTTTTGGATTTTGAAATTTAGTGACAAAAATGTAATGAGAGTGTTGGTTTTGTCGCTACCCCCTAAAATAGGAAATTGTAAATGTTATTTAATTATTACATTTTTAATTTTTTGTCATGAAAGTACATTTGTGCAATTTTTTCTTTTTTTCTCCTGGGAATGTGGGAATATATTGCAGTAATTCCTAAACTCCCCTTAAACTCACTAACTTAAACACAACTTAAATTAGTACCCTCTAGAGGTAGACAATAACTATTTAGTATTATTAACTGTAAAGTGTTCGCATAAGTGCCTTGTTCCAAAAACAATTTTGTATAATAAAAATACGTATTTTTTTTTAAAATATGCACAATTTTTTATTGAGAACATGTGTAGACCCATTTTGGGCATATGTTTTTGGTTTTCAGTTTTAGTCACTGAAATTGATGGCCATGAAGTTCAATACAAGATTAATTTTATTGTATAGCAACTGAAGCTTGTTTGAAGTCGGGCAAACACCGACGACCCAATTACAATTGGAAAAACACGTGTCAATCACTAAATTTATGATGGATGAATATACGTACCCGTGAATTGACGACGAAAGTGTTATAAGTAGTACGTACAAACGTACATATCGACACCTTAATTCCCTCTTGTCGTAACTAATATGCATAGAGAAACGCAAATTGTAGTAACTAATTTAAATAGCAGTTTCGCACTTTGTAGTAACCTAATGTATAAGGAGTAGGAGTTACTACAAAGTGCAGGAATTTAATAAAATTAGTTACTACAATTTGCGTTTCTCTATGCATATTAGTTACGACAAGAGGGAATTAAGGTGTCGATATATTAAATTGAAACAATCCATATCAGTGCATGATGTTCAACGTACTGAATGCTACATGTGTATCAAAATAACCTCAATATATTATGCTATGCTTACACGTTGTTATTATTATGATAAATGAACTCCTGTTGTAATCCGACAGGTTTATTAGTTTGGAACTTATATACTGAAGCCGAATAGAGTGAAGCTTCAGTCGGCAGTTGTATTTATTAGTTGTATTATGTGCGAGAAAACATTAATGTGCCAAGTTATTGACAAAAAAATGTCACTAATAATAAATAACAATAAATTGGAAATGTTAAACGAAAGTAATAAAGAAATTGAATTGAGTGCATAGCCAAGCTGAGAATTGAAACAAAGCCTAAACGCGATTTTTTGGAGCTCCATTGCTTTTGACCCGAATTTGCGCAAATTCAAGCAAAATTTGCAATATTTTTTTATATACGCATGTAACAACGGTTTGCTTAAGCACCCCCCAAATGTGTGACCTGGATACGCCTCTGTATTTAATATGTCATTGAGTTTTCAAATTATTATAGGTTTCATTAAAAAAGTATTATTATTTTGTTAATTTTAACACAACTTTTTAACACAAGAACAACAATCCTGAAATAACTTGCGTAGTACAATTTTCCTTTGATTTAGAACGTACAATTTCATTTCTGGAATCAAAATTAGAAAATCTACAACTTTTAAAGATAAACTGCTACTTATTTTTATAACATAAGCGACAGTTGAGTATGTTACTATATTAAATGTATTAAAACTATTTCAACGGCATAAAGTGATTTTAAATTATTATTCTCATTGTGTTAATATTAGATAGTCAAAACATAAACTATAACTTTTATCATATTGAATGTATGCTCTCTTTTTACAATCAAAACTTATTATTAGACAGCTTCTTCAAACTTTCTTCTTTATAAATATATAAACACAGCCTCATGGTGGCACACTACAATAAGCAACTATTTGTAAAGCCATTAAAACACATTGGGCAATCCATGGAATATCTACGACGTGTGTGTGTTTGAATATTTCTCAGTAGGCCTACATATACTTTGCATTGCATATATTATTATCTTTTGTAAAGCCGTAATTATACAACAGTACATAGCTAGGCGTATGACTATAATATAATATTGCTAGGTACAAATGTACAATCTATTTGTGGCGAAGAAACGAATATTGCCTTTAGTATTTCTATTAGAAATTGAAAACCCAGTTCAAGATTATGGGTAAAAGTCAGAAGTCGTTCAAGCTCATTTCAAAAAGAGTTTAACATATTTTAAGTCATTTGCATACCAATAACCAATAAAACCTTATTTTAATTACATAAGTGAATATTCATTGACGCTTGCACTATGGTTATCAAATATATTGTTTTTAAACTGTGCATACTTTGGATTTGTGCTTATTGTGAAATTGTGGGGGTGGAAAGTAAATTAGAAATTAATTCTGAGAATTGTTGCAAAAATACGAACACTTACCTTAAAAGTATATTTGAAGGAAAGGAAACTTTGAAGAAAAAATTAAAAAAGGTTAACCTGGTTTTATTATTTTATATATTACCGTACTAATTCCAAAACAGATGCGATTGACAATGGATTAATTCTACAAAACTCACTAGTCAATATTATATAAGTAATATTACTTGACACGTTAGAAAATCAACCAGTTTACAACTTGACATGTTTTAGAGTTATTATTTATTTTACAAGGTAGTACGACGACAAACATAAGGTTTTTATAAAAACTTATTCCATGTGTTTGTGTTACACCATTTTTTGTTTTTTATACTAAATAATATAACGGCAAGCTGGGAGGAATAAGATGTAATTTTATTTTTTATTTTTTATAAAAACCTAAATCATTTAAGGCATTAATTTAGAATCAAATTTAATTATAATTAAGATGTGTGCCAAATACTTTTTATTATTTACATATCATTTTATTTATTGTTTATGTATATTTATGTGCAATAATTATAGGAAGAAGAAGTATGCAACAATCCTACAGTACTTCAAAACCAATTTAGACAACAGTTTCCACCTTCAAAAAACTTAAATAAAAGTTCCAAAGATAAAGCGAACTTTTTCGTAATAACGGCAATATTTAATCCCGCCTCGTATCAAAGCCGTCATAAGTTGTATAAAAACTTTGTTCGACACATGAATGAGACAGGGGCTCAACTTATAACAATCGAATGCATTTTCCCATCCTTGAATCAGACCGAATTCCAAGTGACGGATTCGAACAATCCTTGGCACATTCAACTCAAATCAAAGTCAGTGTATTGGATGAAAGAGAATTTAATTAACATCGCCGTGTCAAGATTACCGCCTCATGCCAAATGGATTAGTTGGTTGGATGCGGATATTGAATTTGAAAATTCGAATTGGGTAGAATTGGCGATACACGAATTGAAAAAGTACACAATCGTTCAAATGTTTGAAAAAGGACACTTTCTGGGTCCTGCTCCACAAAATGAAATTTTACGAACTGATTACTCATTTGGATATTCCGTCGTTCATAATAAAACAATCAATACCAAGAATTATGAAAACTGGTTTCCTCATCCAGGTTACGGCTGGGCGATGGCGGTTGAAGATTTCAGAGAAATAAATGGATTGCCTTATTTCATAATAACGGGATCTGCAGATCATTTGTTCGCTTACTCTTTATTAAATGCAAAACACTATCCAATGGGACACTACCACAAAGAAATGAACACGGATTATAAAGAATTTTTGGTTGATAAATTGAGACTCAATTTTCCTAAACTGAAGGAGTTGGCGCAGTTAAATAAAAAAGGAATTGTTGGTTATCTCCCTGTTACGCTGCGACATTATTGGCACGGGTCAAGAATAAATCGACAGTACAACGAGAGATGGAAAATTCTCGCAGACCTTAAATTTAATTTTTACACTGATGTTAATCTAAACGAAGATGGGCTATTGCAATTTAACTCAAACAAGCCTGATCTTCAGACGCGTTTCTTGAAATTTTTTGAAGCTCGAAAGGAGGATTTAAATAACACTGACATAACGGACTCCATGACTCATGTTGTCTATAAAAAATGCTGAAAAAAACTGTAATTTTCAAAAAACTTTCCCAATTTATTAAAAATGTATTAAAATAATTGGATTATTCTATTATGATTACATTGATTTGCTTTAAAATCAAAATAAATTGTTATTATTTATGTAGTGACAAAAACTGATACTACGTTGTTACCCTCAACATTTTATTACAAATAGTGATACATTAATCTTTTCTCATCTATTGGAACAAAAAAGTTCATTTTTGAAATTACGCATTTGGTATCTGTATTTACCATTGAATTTAGATACATTTTTATAAAAATGAAATTAAAAACTGCAAACAATAATGTTAATTAGTTTTGGCTTTCACCGTTTAGTTTTGGAGGAAATATGCATATTTAAATGTAGTGTTTCTTACACCATTTATTAATTTTATTACAACATGAGCTTTCGTAGTTTTGTGCGTATAATATCATAGTTAGATTACACGGACCTAAATCTGTGAATCCTAAACATAGAAATATTTGGAAAAACAGTAGTTTTGTTAGCCAGCGTCAGTAAACCTAATTACCTAATATCAATATATTTCCATATTTATAGTCAGGTAGTCTGAGATTGAGACTGAGATGAGTCTTTTCAAAATGATTTTTTGTTCCTTCGTTGGAAGTAAATTAGATCCAAATTTTCATTGGTTGTGTGCAATTGCTAATGAAAGTTGGATCTAATTTAGATCCAAATTTGAAGAAACGAAAAATTATTTAAAAATAGCTCCATCTCAGAGTACCTGACTGTTAGCATAGGGTAAGCTCAAATATAACATGCTCCGTTGCAAGTGCACTACACTAGTTTATATCAGAGCATAAGCTCCGTCGCCACGTAATGAACATATACCAGAGTCTACCACACAACTCACAGCTGATTTGAAAAATCTCGTTTTTTGACAAACTGGGACTGTGTAGAATGAAAATTCTTTTTGAGGGTGATAGTACATGGCAAATGTAATAATTTAATTCCATAACACAAATGTGTACACCCCCCACATGGCGTATAATCGACATTTCAAGAATTTTTCAGTGCAAAACGCTGTTTTAGGTC
Source organism: Pogonognathellus longicornis (assembly GCA_034694085.1). NCBI lineage: Eukaryota > Metazoa > Arthropoda > Collembola > Entomobryomorpha > Tomoceridae > Pogonognathellus > Pogonognathellus longicornis. Next base: position 969 of record JAQFYB010004023.1, on the reverse strand, counting down.
ATAAAAACTAAACTACTCAATGGATAAGGTTGATTATACTTTTAAAGCATTCTTTGCATCAAAGTAAAACTTTAGTTTTTTGGGCATTTTGATTTGCCATTTTTAAGTAGGTCAAAATTTAAAAAAATCGCCAAAATTAGGCCCTTATTCCCTGCCTCTTTAAACATTCGTTTTTAACCCAATCAACGTATTTACAATTTTAAAAAATTCCTGAAATACAACTCTAGAGTAAGTTTTTTGGAATTTTGGAATTTCGATTTGTAAGTCGGTCAAAAAAAATAATGAAATTTTTTGGTAAAACTAAAACGATGTATTTTAAATATTTTCAAACATTGTGGTTCGAAAATTGCATTATAATCTTATTTTATTATTGGTAGATTGTATTTAAGCCCATTTGCGCTGTAAATACGCGTCAACTTGCATTATGCATGTATTGTGCATATGACTGGTTTACCCAAGTAGCACGTATCTTTCAACCAATATATCGACACCTTAATTCCCTCTTGTCGTAACTAATATGCATAGAGAAACGCAAATTGTAGTAACTAATTTAAATATCAGTTTCGCATTTTGTAGTAACCTAATGTATAAGGAGTAGGAGTTACTACAAAGTGCGGGAATTTAATAAAATTAGTTACTACAATTTGCGTTTCTCTATGCATATTAGTTACGACAAGAGAGAATTAAGGTGTCGATATATGACAAACATGTGTATTGGAGTCTGGCCTCACTGGAAGTACTAAATCGTGATGTTGGCATCACGGATTTAATTTCACACAATAAGGAAGTTGGCATCAGAGCATTACAAAATATAGAAGTTGGCATCACAGCATCAGACGAATTGGAAGTTTGGAAAAATGGCATCACTGGCATCACATAATACTCACAAACATTGGAAGTTAGGATAACAGCATCAAAAAATATGAAAATTGGCATCACAGTATAAAAAATATGGAACTTGGCATCACA
>JAQFYB010004022.1:0-17446 GCA_034694085.1 Pogonognathellus longicornis | reverse complement strand
AGTAAGATTCACCTATTTTTCTGCCTAGCAGAATTTGCCTATTTCGTAGCAATATTGGACTCCAGGGCTGTAGCTGATAAGTCTCAATGCCTGATTCCAAAATTCCAATCATTCCAAAAATGAAAAAGCCAGTAAGAGTAATGATTATGACTATTAACCGGATAAATAAAAATTGAATAGGAATAGATAAGATAGTTTTCATAGTTCAATTTATTTGAAATATTACTCATGACTCACTTGTGGTTAGACCACGACAAATTGGACTACTTTTCACATGGAGAACGGACTCCGACTTTAATCCAAGTCCTGCGAAATTTCTCAAAATGCTCAAAACTGTCATCTTTCGCCGAGGAGATATTTTTCTCCGATCTAGAATGAGTAATCAAAAAAATTAATCACAGTTTTTGTTTGGACAAGTTAAAAATCATTATGTTTACTTATGCTTTAGTGTCCCATATTTGATATTATTATACACAAAGACACATCTTGGCTATAAAACAATAGTTACTTTTTTAAATTGAGCAATTATCATATGTTCAGTATATTTAGACTAAAAAACTACGGCACTATTTATTATTGTTTTTATTTCAATTTAAAATTCAACCAACATACCTGCAAAACTCCTTCCGCTGTTGATGAGCCAAATTGTTTTGAAAATTCCCGCATCTCAAGTTGCAGAAATTACCTTCTCTCTGCAACGTGGCTATTATGGGAGTGCAGCTCAGTGCACTCAAAGTATCAAAGTACCCCAAATTGTAATTTGAAGTCTGTCGAAATGTTAAAATAAAAGGTCAAGAATCTTGAGTCAAGATTTCAAAATCAATCAAATCATTCAAAATTATTAATAGGTATGACTAGGACACAATCGGACACATACCGTAGGGGTATTGAATATACTCGTACAGTTTAATAAAAAAATTACTCTGCAGCAGAGTGGTAGTACGGTAGTAGGTAGCAGAGAAGAGACTAGAGACTTGCCTGGGCTTGGGCTTGCTTGGTCAACGTTGAAGTAAAGTATTATGGGCGCCAGGGCGCCCAAACAATTTCACTATGGGCTTGGCTTGGGCGGGTATGATCCAATATCTATGCGCCCATAATACATGCCCAAACAATTTTGACCCGGACCATTGCATCAGAAATACTACATAAATAAGTAAAGCATAAAAGCACAATGAACACTAGCATAAAATACTAGTATATTTATTAGTAGTATAACAACAAAAAATTTATTAGTTAATGCATGGAGCAATTGATAAATTCAACACATCTACTTGTAGAGAGAGTTTTGTAGAGAATTGACTTTGTGTGACTTTCCCATTGTGTCAAAAGCACATGGGAAATCATTTGGGGTAAACAAGCATTTCTTCGAAATAGCTTTATAGATAATAATAGTAATACACTCAATAAATGCTCAATGAAACTGAAGTACTTGTACTTTTTACTATCACTTCTTAATAATTTCAACACTGACAAAGTGACAAATTAGAATATAATTGTATTAGTATTGTATTTTACGCTTTTACCATTATTTTAAGACGGTAAATTATTTAATTATAGTTAAATTATAAAAATGTTATGATCAATGACGTTATTTGAAATGTTTTTTGATATATTTTTTGTGTTAGTGTTGCACTATACAGACATATTTGATAATGGCCTGGGAGCGCATGTGGCCCATGGTCCAGCCTTATTGGTGCGGGCCGTGGGCGGGCTTGGTCAAAGATTCTGTCATCATGGGGCGTCGATGGGGCGCCTTAACAATTTTCGATGGGCTTCGGTGGTCTTGGGCCCAAAAACGGGGGCCCAAACAAGTCTCTATCAGAGACCAATAGCAGAAATCAAAAAAGTGTTTTTATTCTTGTGGTTTTGTCATCGATTTAGTCGATTCCATCAGTATTGTGAGTGTGGAAAAAATTCTGACTCAATAAGTTATTCACAATACTTTCTTGCAACTTTCTCTGAACTATCAACTTTTTCTTTTTTATGAACTCTCTCACTTACAATACTTTCCAGCTCTCTTCAACACATTCGAATTGCATTTTTCTCTCTTTCTCTCAGTCAACCTGCAACTATTCCGTCTCTTTTTAGTTATTCCATTTCATTTACCCACCTGCTTGATTTAGTGACACATGAGTGTACACAGTATTGGAAACTGTTCATGGGACTAAATATTAATAAACATTCATAATATCAAAGCTTATATTATTATAAGAAGATTGTAGTTCCTTGAGTGAAATCAAGTTTAGCAGTTTACCCCTTGCCCCTTTGTCAATGCCTTAATCGCCTAACATGCATAGAAGTAGTTTGTAGATAATAAGAGAAAAAATTATATTGATTTCTGGAATACAATGTGTTATATTTAGTATCAATCTCATACTCAAACTATTGGATTTGTATAATTGTATTGTTGGATCCATTATCTTAGATAATAAAATAAATGAACATATACCTGTATGGATACACAAATTTCCTTACTTGTAAAATGATTTTATAGAAACTCTCTGATAATCATATCTGGATCATTATCAGGACTTTCTGGACAGACACAATTGTCAACCTGTCTGGATTGTAAAAGGAATATGAAACAAATTAATGTAATGTTTTTCTGCTCCTTTCAATGTATTCTCTTGCTTATTCTTTTATCCAAAAAGAATTTACTCTAAGGTACGAACTTGACAGTGCAATCTTTCTGAAAAGTTTAGTTATGTGTCTATTTTGGGCATACTATTAGTAACAGACATTTTAGAAAGGCATTGCTGGTGATTGTGAACATACACTTGTCTTTCTACAATAGAATTTCGCAAGGCATTGGCTTTAGTAAAAGCAGTGTATTGTGTACCTGTTGTTCTGCTTGGGGAAGGGAAATGAGATTTTGCTTGAAGTGTTTCTTGTTGAACGCTGTCTAAACAACTTCACAAACAGCTTACTACATAAAATATCATGAATAAGAGTGATGTGGTTAAGCAAAGCGAATAAAGTAGCGTTCAGTTTTACTATTTGTTGTAGAGTAGGTGTATTGAAGTTTCTTGCACTATTTTCTTCCGTAAGTGTTGTGTAGAGCCATTTTCCTGAGAATATCGAGAAAGGTTTGTTGCAAAAGCAATATACACAGTATTTATGTGAACATGAATTGAACTTCGAACACATTCGTATTACGTTTTATACTTTACTGCCTCACAATTCTCTCCTCAGTATTGCAGCTGGAAATCGCTAGTTCAACAACGTTATTACGATGATGTACAAATCTCAATAACGGAACACATATACCTAGGTATACACATAATATGCACGAGTATAGAAAAACGGTGCAAATACAATACAAATCCTACATAGAGACATACAGAGTAAACGTTCAAACAAGTAAATATAGCTAGCATGCCTACCTAGAAGGATTTCAAGATAACAATGTAGGGAGAGAAAGTATCAAAGATATCTCAAGGGCACTAGCTCATTTCATTTCTAAAATGCATTTCCAGTCTGGCAAGAAATCTAAAAAATTCTCAATAAAAAACAAGAGGTGGGTGTTCTACGGAATACAATTTCTCATTTTGTTGAACAATGTATTACAACATTACATTACGATACAATAGCAATACACACATACATACACACTGCAGTATAATATATCTTTAGACGATTTACTGCATGCAGTCCTCGAAACTAATTTTGTATAGCATTTCAACATTTCATAATGATATAAAGCACAATGATATAAAAATGTTAAAGATATAAATTGCTACAACTTCCTACATTTCATTTCATTCATTAAAATGTAGCTGAAAGTTTGCGGGAAGCTTATTCATAGAAACTTGAGAAGTGAATTGATGAGATTCTCAGGTGTGAAGTCTCTCGAATGTCTACGTGCAAGAATAATAACTCTAGCCCTAGAAATACGTTTAAATATATCATACATTTCTATTTAACTATAATGGCAAAGGTATATTTGATGAAAGTACAGAGCATAGAGATATAAACCTAGAAATACAAATATAACTGCAACAATTCCTTCCTTGCAGAGCCTGAGCGTATTACCAACTCTGTATAAATAGTTTTCAAGAATTTTGCTGTCAAATAAGTTGAGAATGCAGATTATTAGTTCTTTACTTCATCCTATTCGTTATAAACTTATGTTATTCATATTCAAAGGTTTCACACTTGGTTACCTTTCACCACTTTCTCTTAGCAATGGCTCACAGCCAGAATTAAAATTAGAGTTGAGTCAAATTTCCCCATCTCATCTATTTCTGTCATAGTTATGAGATTTGTCTCTTTACCTTCCTCACGCACATTCAACCACCAGCCATGGCCATTGTGTCTTTTAGATACAATTTCCCAGGCGAGATATTAGCGTCTCTGCCACGTATTAAATTTACTTACCAATCTCTGACTGCTATAACAATCACCATGATATTTCATATATCAAATTTATTATTCAACTGCTTCATTTAAACCCAGACGTCATGAACGAAGCTTCGTACCCTCATGTACATTGTACATGGAGTTTTGTTACTTAGGTATACTACACACATACAACTGCATTTCTATTTAAATTGTTTTCCATTCAGCGCAACCTCCTTAATATCTGATCATTTCATAGAAATTATTTATAATACAAATACAGTACCTATAGGTATGTCTGCAACTATATTATAATTCTAAGGTATTCTATGCTATATCAAATTGTATTGTCCACATAAATAGTTATTGGATTGTGACTCAAGTAGACATTCGCTCTAATATTTAATATCGAAGCTGACAATAGGGCTTCTACTGTTGTGATTTGTCGCAGTTAGTACACGTATGCTTTGGTTTGGATTTGGCAATATTGTATTTTTATTAGTATGTAATGACAGTAGTTAGGGATAGATATATGTAGGTGTGGTCGTTTTTATCTGGTCGATGCGACAGAAAGGAGACAGAGACACAGCGAGAGTTTACTAAGTCCTCAATCGGTTTGGTAGGTTAAGAATGGAAGAGTTTCTCATAGTTGTATCTGTAATGTGAAGGATTCGAGAGATTCAGCAGGGCAGCTTCAGTTTCAGTTGTCATGTCAGTCCAAGAGACGGGCAGACAGATAGATCTTCACATCTAAAGCTTTTCCATTCTTTATTTGGCTTTGGTGCTACATGCTTAAAAGTATCTCTGTATCTATAATGTAGAAATATTGGAGCTTTGCTCCATTTATGCCCGTAAAATTACGTGAGTGTATGTCTTCAAAAACTCTAGCACTGTACTACTTGCAGCATACAGCTCTCAGTATTAAACTGAACTGAATTGAAAGGCATTTCTTTTGCAGTAATATTAGAAGTAGTTGTGTAGTGTGTGGTGGCTGGCATGGTATGTGCATGTAACCCAAGCTGCAAGCTTTACTGGGTTTTCCACACCGACAAATTCATTGTTATGGGAAAATAACATGCGCTCGACACTTTTGTCAGGACAGAGAGAGAGAAGAACAGCAAAAACAGAAAGAGACTTGAAAGAGCCAGAGACAGGTTTCAACTGGAGAAAGACTGCTCTGACTGATTGCGAGTTAGTACAGAGACTCGGTGGGACTTGCTTCGTTGGCTTGACTGGACTTTGCACGACACTCTCTCACACACTACACTTCCATCCATATCTCTGTATCTGCAACAGCAGAGTTTATTTGGAGACAGAGATGATACAAAAATACCATTCATACATACAGATACACCTACTACCACCACCACCATCCCCCGTCCATAACAGTAGGAGTCCATTCCATAGACCATGAAGTGCAGCTCTCGGATGAATTTGAAGAAGTTATGTCGTTTTGTTTTATAGAACGGTAAGTAACTACTGTAGTAAACTATGCGGCAATGGCAGTGGCAATGTCTACTTACAAACTGATAGAAGTATACAAGTCCTTTTGCTAGCAGTCCTCCTGCTACATTACATTACATACAGATCCTATCTCTGTACACTCAGACATACTTCTTTGTACCACTCCTGTCTTTCTGCCACTATCTGTGTACTGCTGTGCATATAAACTAAAGGAGAGCTCTAAAGGAGGACATACCTTAACCGACTAAGACCAGTCAAACCAGAAAAGCAGTTTAGACCTATCAGTATTTTGCAATGTCTGTGTGGCAGGACGAAAGAAAGTAACAAAAGAGTGTCTGTACTATCATACTGAGTGAGTGACGAGAGAAACGTACTAACGTACAAGTAAAGTACTAGATATCCTGTGTATAGCATACTTGCTAACGTTTTAGTCCTATGGAGCAGTGTGGCTTAGTACAGTTCTTTAGTTCAGAAGAAACAATGTGAATCACACCGAGGCGGTGCAATGATCCACTTTACGTATCTAAAAGACTAGAACGAATACTACAAGTACACGGATAAAATTGCTAAATCTAAACTGTCTAGTTCGCTATAAAGATAAGACACATTTATTTACGCTTCCAAAGTAGACACCTTAAAGATATATACTTTTATACTATAGGATTTAAACGTGTAGGTATGCGCACTACGTTTTCCACAGTTTAAACCTTAAACACAACTCCGACACGCCAGGTAGACCCTGTGATGCTTGTCGTGTCATGAGGTAGCTGTAGACAAAATGTAATCTGCAATAGACTTTTAACGGTTCTGATTATTGTAAAATTTTCACGCACTTTTTCACATTCATCTTCTTTGTAATGGAAATGATTTGGCAGAGGAAACAATACGGCATTGAGTGGAATGGTGCTGTTATAAAGTACAAATATAAAGTACAAGACAGTTCGTCTTAATTTACTACTAGCTCTTTGTACAACCATTTCATTTGTACTACACAGTTTCCATATATATAATTGTGTACGTACACGTGCTGCTACAAAGCATAGAACAACGTGTAAATACATATACACCACTACAGATTACACACGCACACTACTGCTACAGACAGATAGGCCGTGTTTGTTGAGTAAAATGCATCCATGTAAAAACTTGACTCAATTCACGCTAGCCTTTTAAAGTGAAAGAAGAAATAATGGATTTTTGATGGTGGCACTCTAATGGAGAAATACGTCAGTCTCTCACATCATTTTCTAATTTGAACTGATGCACAAGTAGTTTGGGAGGCAACATCATCGCTCCGATGTATTATTCGCCAGTTCCAACACATAGTGGAGACTTATGTAGAATGTTGTATGCGAAAGCTATTTTTACTTTCTCCATTTCGCTCATAATAATTTACTACTTTCATTCCATCACGCAGACCCACAAGGTTATTATTAGTGTATCTATTATAAACACCTTTAGTATAAGAAATGCCTGTACAGGGATAACATCCGGTTGAACAAAAGTTCACATGTCAGAGTAGGATAATAAAAAGATAGTGTCTTACATAATATGAGAATAAGTGTATGACATACGGGTTGTGCTGTGTTTGTGTGTATGGGGATGATGCATGCATGAAATGCCTTCTTAGGCATTTCAGAACATAATCTCATTTTATTACGGTTCTGTGTACATGCACACACAGGGATATGTTTGTATTTGCCATTTGTGTGTACTCCAGCTTCTAATAATAATAAAGTTATCCATTATGTAGGATCAGCTTTAGCGTTGATACATAAGAATATAGTAATATATTTTGTTCATCCGGGCGCTTGAATGTTTGTCATTTATTACACATAGAATACAGAGAATAGATATTAAAACTGCGAGTCAACATTAAATCTAGCATTTTAATCATGTATGCTCTGCACTAAAGTAATGTAAGTGTGTAACTTGTGTTTTATGATTCTCTCAGAGATGACTTTGTCAAAAAGTTAGAGCCGTCTACGTATGGACGTAGGGTAGACCAGTAAAAGTATAAAAGGAATGGTCTGGTTGTGGAGGAATGAATGAAGAGGTAGACAAAAGACGACTTTGTCTCCAACGGTTATATTAGATAGCAAAGGGAGCGCGATCAGAGACAATTGGGTCAGTAAAGTGTAACAGAACGGATATTCTTTACTGTGCACATTACAATTACGGATTTATGATAGAATGATTGCGAACATGAAGGAGAAAGCTGCATTAGCAAGTACAAGCTGGAAAGGTAATTTTGAAACACAGTGCTGTACAATGAACTACATGAATGAGATGAAAAGTAGGCGTTGTCGGCAGTATCTGTCAACCCTTTTCATTCTCCTTGCAATAAACTCAAGTGCTAGTTACCAGAACACACTCCCAGACTACTCAATGAAAATACATTTTCGTCTTTTATAAGACCGTCCGTAATTTTCTTTGTCTCCTTCCTGTATATGTCTCTGAGTTATTGCAGGCCACACTCAAGTTCAATATAAACCACCTTGTCTTGTAGCTCTTCCCTTCAGTACCTACCACTATTCCTCCATCCTAATAAATGAACAATTCACACAGGGTGATCACAAAATTGTACGCAAAACTATTTCATTCAGTCTGACATAAAAGAAGAGATCATACATAGAAACATTGTAGAATAAGTAAACACATTTTACACAAGAGAAAGTAGAGTTACTAATTAAATTACTATTGGCTTCACTTAAATTTATTCGTTCACAATTACATTTTGCAAATCTCAAAATATGAGAGTAAGAATAAAAGTAGGTACAGTATGGTTTCATACTATACGCATTTAGTATACCTATACATACTATTATCACAAAAGAATATCAGCTCAATAGAAATACATTATAAAAAGTTCGTCTTAGTATTTTTAAGTACACAAGATGTATTCAATAGCATTATGTACAGTAGCTATTGCACAATGCATCTCTTGTCTTCCTGCACTGTATGTGATAATCTTTTATTTGCCAATACTGTGTTGATATACTACTTATATTATACTACCTTAAAAAATGAGAAAGTGTAATAATGTTAGGAAATATAATACTTTCCTGATATGTACATACCTATAGGCGTGTTGAGTATTAGGTTTATTCTTTTCTTTGGTTTGCATTTCGTACTCTTGAGTTTACTTTACATAGCTAGGTTTATTTACACCCTTTTCCTGTCATGACCTGCTTTTGTTGTATTGGAGAGTTCTGCTGACACTTTCACATTTATGTTTTCTCAATACAAGTTTAAAAAAAAGCTTATACTCAAACGGAAATACTTTTTCACCAAAGGCAGGATATACTATTATGAAAAGATAAAAATCTTATAGCAATGCAACTCATATATACCTTTCACAGTTGTTTCTTCTGCTCAGAATCGTAACATTGATGTATTTTGTAGGTAGCTAAATAACAGTTTCCTATAAGAGGAAACGTATGTGGAAAACGCAAGAGTTGTGAATGCAACATGGTTTGGTTAGTCTCAAATATGATTGTGTATTGTAGTATTATTAGAAAGATACAATTCCCAAAAACTTCCATCTTTCAGTTTTGTTACAAAGCAGGTGTACGATTGCAATTTTTAATACTGTAGAATAGACTGTATAAACAATAAAGTTTTTTATAACTTTGTTCAGATATATAGAATATTCTTTAAACTGTCTCTGTGTTTTGTAATATTATAAACTGCTGAAAAAGCAACTGTTTGAATTCTAAGACTATTCTAGGCAGGTATTTAAGTATATAACGGATTAAATAGAAACTCGTGAACTTTATGACCAACTTGGCTATAGTTGCGAATATTTTGTCTATACACAGATACATCATCTTACAATAGGAACTGAATAAATAGGATTCATTCTTCTGTTCCAAGTCTAGCGTGGATAATAATAGTCTATGTGCTGTTCTGAGGTATATGCATGAAAATAATACTTTTCAACTTCTACATTTTCAATTGTGCCAGATGATCTCCATCGTCATTGATATCCGCACCTTATACATGTTTAGTTCAGTGTTAAGTATTTAATAGTATAATGCATCAATCTGCTTGCTGCAGGCAGATGTGTGCAAAATGCCAGGATTTTTATTGATACTACATAATTGAAAAATATCAGTGTACACATAGAATCTACTTTAGTACATTTGTTTTGGTAAATATGGTTAAAACCGTGAACATTATGTTAGCTGAAAAGCTTCATGTGTCTAAAAATGAAAATCTTATTTTAACATACTGGGTATTTCCATTTCCATATCGTAATGAATGGATCATTTTATATAATCCTGGAATTACCATTCACGGCCGTATACAGAAATCGATTTCAGCGAGGGCAAAATCCAAACATGAGGTATATACGTATCAATAATCAATAATCGTGCGAACCGCGAAAAATTTGAGCAAATTTAGGCTAAAATCAACCAAAATGCAATTTTTTGCCCTTTCAGGGCAAAATAATATCTTTCTTTGAGATTTAAGGGGGGGGGGGGAATTGCTTCCTTGCCCACCTTCTGAATACGGCTATGAAACCATTGTCATATAATTCGATTTCTACAAAAGATATTAATAAAAAACTTAAACTGAGAATCTGACACGTTTGCATTGGTTTGCTGTGGCTGGCAATCTTCGACCTCGTTATGAGTTTTGCCAGACGAGAAGTTTCCACGTTCAATTACTTTGGGTTAACACTGTATGTTTGATATAATCGAATCGACAGGAGTTTCTGGCGTAACAATATTTTGCATTGTGCTCATGCATTTAACTATGTTCTATCTATGTAAAATGCATACCTATAATGTCTACTATAGTCTGCATAGACACTTTGTATAAGCTGTGAAAAGCAATTGGAAGTTTCAGAACTTTGAGTGTGCAAGAGAAAGCAAAGTTTTTGCATAATCTTTTGTTGACTCATACTCGTAAAAAATATTTCAACGTTTCATTGTTACCAATGAGCCAAATATAGTTTGAATGTTCGTTTACATACGGGAGCTTGTACTTACAAAATTGCAAGGGATAATGCCAGTTGGAGGAGTGATACATTACTAGGTACTTAGAAGACTGCAAAGATAATCACATTTCTACTAAGTTACGTGAGGAAATTTGCATCCTAAATGGAACGTAACTTAATTCACTCTCAATTTTTAGCCAAAAGTATAATATTTAAAGCCTACCACCTAACACTCCAACGAAATTAAACACAATATGCCACTCATAAAATTTGTCATGCTAAAATTTACTTTTAATGACTTTCTCAATTAAATTTTAGCTTGAGGGAAAGTACCCGATACCATTTATTTTCCATAGAACCTATAGGTATACAGATGATATAGTAAAGGCATTGTAATAGTTTAGAACAGCATAATTCTTTCTGCACAAGAATTAGGAGTAACTGGATATCAATAGCAAGGGATTTCTTGAACTACATTTTTCAGGGTAAATAAATTGAAATAGTGTTCTCGTAAAATTTTGGAAACGTTTATTGTGTCTAGATGAAGTTTTTGAGAATTTCAGCGTATGGATTGAGTCAGTGAGTGAATGTGGGGAGAAAGGAGAGAAATCGAGTGAGAGTCATCTGCACATGCTTTCAGCACCCGTTGCCCGTTATACCCACCGAGCTAACCCAACACATCGGACCGGGAATGTACATTACATAAATGAATCTAGATTCTAGGTATAGGTGGGAAGGAGTAGGAGTACTAGGACAGAGTATTTGACTCATCTTTCTTCGTCTGACTCTCTTTCTTCTGTGTGTGTGTTGTTAGCGAGAGAGCGAGAGGAAAGTAGTGCAGGAGAAGTGTAGTGTGGTGTATAGTGGAAGTGGAGGAACCAGTCGACTCCAGTTGAAAACAGAATAGACGGATTGAAAATACCCGAATCATTGCACTCCTTTCACAATCACATCTGCTCTGCTCTCTCGTCCACCAGAACTCCCTCCTTCTATACACAACTACTACAACACGGAGTCAACGTGAATACTAACACAACGATGCTTAACTGACGGGTAGAATAAATGCTGTGTATAGTTGGAAGATATATTTTATATCCTTGCATGTAGTGTAGTGTACAGTGTAGAGAGACGTAGGTTCCGTACCTATTGTGCTAGTTTGGACGTCCACGATTTGAGTTTTTCCGTGGTCGGATTTCTCCGGGTGGGATGCGCACTACTCCGACACAGTTCTCTGCTCTCTCATTCTCTTTTCCCTCTCATCTGCTCCAGTTCTCTCTCAGTTCAATTCCAATCCCGACCGTCAACCCATCAGGTCAGGTCCCACTCCACGTCCAATCCAATTCCAATCCCCACTATACAAAAACACACATTTGCTACCCACCTTTACTTTCACCACTGTCAATTCTACCAGGTTCCAGGCATAGCACACCGAAAAACACCGCACCGCTACTACAAATACTACTGCTACACTTCTTCCACCACTACTTCACTTTACTCACTCTGTCTCTGTACTCTACCCAATTTTTACTCTTCCATTTCACAAACAACGAGCTGTTACACCCTCCAGCAAACTTTTACTCTGCATTTTCCTCCAAACACGTGAACATCAACACACTTTCAATCCCAATAATAACAGCTGCAACTTGTGACTTGTTTCCCACTTTCCCTGCAACACTAATCGTAGATCTACTTACTTTTCCAGCTATACGAAAAAATTACAAACTACGATGCAGTGACTGAAAAATAACTGCTACATATTACACCAGCATTGTATACACATACAAACATAATACCAACACAGCGTCGACATGTGTAATGTATTGAAAGATTGATCTTTTGTACTGAATCCCACCTCACACTCACACACTTCACTAGCATAGAACTTTGTATCTGTGTTCGTAGTATATTGACTACGGCATGATTTTGAAAATCGTGATTGTGTCCTCCAGTCCTGGTTGAAAGTTTTCACTGTTCTGTAAAAACGGTGACACTTCACTTTGTCCCCGAATCTCAAAAGACAATAATAAAATGAAGTGAAAAGTTTGATCACAGTGCTGAGGACGTAGTATACACCGGCAAAATAGAAATTGAGTGACGACATTTTCACTGTCATCAAATTGTGACAATGGCAAAACAAACGGTGGGAACATCAGGAGAGCGTTGGCAAAGGCCGCCTTCAAGTGGCAGTGGTTTACTTCCGCCTGGTCAGTCGTCTACAATTTCACAGTCGCAGTCAGTTGCCGGTTTATCATCTTCCTCACATCAACATCCGTCGCAACAGCAACACTCTCATCACCATCATCACCCACAGCATCACAATGCTCATTCCCATCATTCTCATCACTCACATCAACACAAAGGCGGTGGGAGTAGCAATGCTCATAAAAGTCAACAACAACAACAACAACAGCAACAACAACAAAATGAAGTGATGATGTCCCCGCCGGTTGGTGGTGGAGGACCCAGTGGTGGCGGTGGTCAAAGTCTCAATAGTGGCGGTGCCGGTGGTGCTGTGCATCATCATGATCTTGAGAATTTGGAATCGTGCTCCAGAAATCCTCTTCTATGTCTCATTTGTAATAATGTGTATGATGATCCTAGACTTCTTGCTTGCTATCATTCATTCTGTGCCAAATGCTTACAAGGACGCATTGGGGAAACCAAACTCGTTTGCCCGTTGTGTGGGTAAGACCCAATCAATTGTATTCTTATTCCCATTTATTGTACCGTTCTATATTCTTTGCAGATCTATAGGTACTCAGCACAGAACTGTACCCTACCTACAGATACAGTCAATACAATCATAGTACATTCTACAAATATTCAATTCAGGAAACCATTTCCGGTTTTGTAGAAAGGTTTGCCGTGCTAATCGATTTAAGTCTGTTGTAAGTTTTTTCGGGCTAAAGTAAAAACATTAGACTAGTCTAATGCAGGCTTCTTGTTATATCTAGTAGCACTAGATATACTTCTGAGCAAAAATGTTCATTGTATTAAGTACACTATACGAACTAACAGTTTTCCATTAACGAAATGACAGACAGGCACTACTATACTTGCACTACATTACATATATCAGGAAAATTATTCATGTGTGAACTTCATGAGTACACGAAAGTAGATTCTGATCGTTTACTCTGGCAGTGTAGTACCTACTGTAATGTAAACATCGGTTTGAGATTAATGAGGGCCAGCCTATGGCTTAATATGCTACTCTTGTAGATTTGTATGTGTGTAAAAGTAGTTATATACACAAATACACAAGGTTTTGTATAAAATGTATCTATATACACATTTGAGCATCTATAGTAAATTCTGCAGAACCTTAAGAAGCATTATTAGATAATTATGTTGAGTCACGAGATAATTTTATAAATAACTCTTTGTAGTTTGTACTAGGACCTTTGGAGAAGGGTGTGGGTAAGTGCTATATAGACAGCTAGAATCTCACCTGGGTGAATAAAAGATCTTTGTTAGAAATGGTTTAGGCATCCTACTGCTTTTAGTGGAGAAAATAAATATACAGTAGGGCAGAAATTGTATATAGTTAAGAGGGCTTGTGTTATGAACTGTACAACATAAGTATCACGAGAGCTGTTCGATTGAAGCAGAGCTCCACTATCGTTAAATTGCACGCAGTCTGTTGTCTGAATGCTCCTTTTTTGTTTTTCCATCACCAGTAAGTCTCGTCTATAACAAAGTTGTACACGTTAACTTGGAAAAGAGAATGTGTGCAACAAACTCCCTACTCTATTTTCAGATCAGATTTCTGTTAAACGCCTTTGTATCGCCTTTGTATCGCCTTTGTACATCCTCTTTGTTTAGTCGACTCTTCTCTATAACATTGATGATGGTTGTGGCACAATAATTGCAGTGTAACAGTAGCTGTGGAAAAAGGATTCATTTCGAACTGTGCTATAAATGTATTTTCTAAATCTAGTTAAAACATAACTCACTGTCTGGAGACTGTAGTCTACCTTTGAAGTGAAAGAAGATTGAGATGAATGCAATATCGGTCGTTCAGTTTCATTCAGAATTCTTTGGTATTTATTGCTTCGTTTAATCAATTTCGTTCTACTTAAAGTGTCTGCACAGTGTTGTTTTAAAAGTATATACTTAACGTTGTATTAATGAGCAAAATGAGTTCATTATATAACAAAGTTTGTCACACAGTTTTGTATGATAACAAGTCCCACTTTTCAGGTCAATTAAGTTGTGCAGGTGAAAATGAAATGTGACTCGCATCACTACCATATTGACTTGCTACAAAATCATGTTTTGATATAAAACATTAACAGATATTTGTATTATATCTCATGTAGCCTTTGAAGATAATATTATGCTTTTGGAGAGATGGTCATTTAAATTATTATAAAACTAAACACACTGTGCGCATTTGAACACATATTGTTAGTGGACTTTCACCAAATTAAAGTTATAAAATATATGTCCATAAAACCGATTGTATCACAGATTTATTGTGCTGCATGTTGGTTTATCCTTTTCTTCTGCTTTTGAAGTTGCCAAATTTTTATTTAGATTCAAATACCAACTCACGTAAACATTTTTTCATACTTCTCCATGGTCATGGCTGACATATGTATTGTATGTATCGTATCTTCTTAAAGTAAGATACGATACATTAGTCAGTTCGTTAGCTCAAGAGAAAACAGGCAGCTGCTAATTAAATTGATAAAGAATGGAACAGGTACAATATAAGTGGGAGACTTATTCAATACCAGTCATGTCAAATGATTTGTCATTATTGTCATGTATTCAGGAGCAGCTGTAATTGAACGGGAAATCGATAAGAATAATTCTTTTCTAGCAATTCAAGCGTAAATTCAATGATGATAAATTGTGTGATGGTGTCCTCTTGTTTTTTTAAATGTTCATGTATTGATTTACAAATTGCAGATATTCATAGGTAGTATATATATATACTGATATATGCATTGCATAATATTACTATGTTAATTCAAAGCAAAGTGAAAGTCTGTACAAGAGGATGTTGATGGACCTTTTCACATGTTTGCAAACATTACATACGTATGTGAGTCACACTTGTATTGCTATGTTATTCGTGAATAAGATAATTAATCGACCGCAAGAAATTGACATAAATAGATGTATCTATTAGAAATAAATATTTTAAGAATCTGTGAGTCTGATTCTCTGAATACTGTGAGAACAACGGTGAGCTACTACTACAAGATGTGTAAGGATACTATACTGCAGCTATAACTAACAGATTTTGCAACACAGGTGTAGCGCCGACACTTTATGCAAGCAAAATATAAGTGTGATGCAATAATACATTATTGCTAGCAGAGTGCAAAATAAAGTTACACATTTACTCTTGTTTCTCTCCTTTCCTCGTAAACGAGTCAATAGCAACTAATGAACTCTCAACTGTGTGGGGCCATCCGCATCCAAAGCAAAATGAATTGTAAAACAAAGTCCATTCATTTCCATTCTCATTTGTTAGTCATCTCATCTGGATAACAGATATATAAATATGTTTGTAAATGTAGATATAGCTTACATGTACACACTACTACATTGTTGGGAGTTCTCTTAAGGACGTAAGAAGCGTGATATGTTAGTTAAATGTGTTTCTGGTCGTAAATACTAATAATATACGGATCGAAGTCATGCATGATTTTGACATTTTCATTATTAACACGGCAAGAGTGATTGCGACGCTTATCTCGTTAATCTCGCCACGGATATAACAAATGTAATACCATTCACATTATAGACATCTATTTTCCAAAGTCAGACACTTCTATTCTAACCAGTCATCAGACGGAAAACTAGTTATGTATTAGTTGCCGTAGCAGACAACGCTCTTGGGGAAATACGAGTTAACCTTAACTCAGAGTCAGACTATTTGTAGTTTGTAGTATGGCTAGTGCAAATACTAATATCGTTGTAGTCAGTCCCTATCATATTACATACGAGTGGTATGGTGTAGCGCATAGAAGTATTCTCAATTGAATGAAGCTATATATTCAGTTAGTTTGCAGACTGAATGATATTAGCACATAAGTGAAACTTCACTAGCACGTGTTTTCTCTCAGGTACTCAAATGCTTACACATTATGTAAGCCCTTTATATTTATTCTTGCTTTGAATTTCTTTGAGCGCTAATACGATATCTTCCTTGATTTCCTGCCTCTATTCACTTTAGCAGAGCTAGGCGAGGGCGAGGATGAAGAGTACACACCATACACAGACTTATATTAAATTCTATTTCTGTATTGGGATTTTGCTCAAGTACAAAGGAAGGCCCTGCTAATTATTTCGCCATGATTGAACAGCTTTCAGGCTTATTCACATGCATATACTCATACTACTCACCGTAAAAGTTGCAGAATGTAAGGGTCTGTATAAGATTCGAAAAGTAAAGTACCTATAGCTATACATAGGTATTATAATTATGTATGTTTGTGTGTACAAGGTAAGTACTATAAAATATAGAGGTAAGTTTTATTAGCGTTATACATACATTCCATACCAGTCTGCATGTTCAATCTGCAGTGAGACCGAATAGTGAGAGCATGAAATGTACAATTGAATCACTAAATTCCCTTGTATTGCAATATTGTAAAGCATTCAGGTATGTACAGGCTGTTTCATAAATGAGACGAAGTTTTCAAAAATTAATATCTCATGAACCAGAAAGAGTTATGATTT
>JAQFYB010004021.1:0-17451 GCA_034694085.1 Pogonognathellus longicornis | reverse complement strand
TCCATAAGAACCTGGTAGAGCGTATTCTAAATAATTAGAATACAAAATTTCATATTCGTATGTTGAAAAATAAAAAAACCCTCAGCGGCAGTCAATCGGCGTTTTGAAAGCTAAAGCCTCACTTAGTAGTCGTTGAAGCATTGCGTCTGTATAGAAACATTCCACATTATTTACCTCAATTTATTACTTTTAATTTTTTTAAATTTTTGTACACCTTTAAATCTTCTACAAGGTAATCATAGCTTCGTGTCTAAAATCTTAACAGGTAATTAAATATTAATGAACTACTATTATTTAGAACAAAAAAACAAATGGAAAAGGCTGCAATTTATAAAGGATGAGATAAACATTTCGGCAAATACTCCGTTCTAGAAGTTAACGATTTTATTTTACAACTTTACTATATTTTTATATAAATGTTAAGAATGGGGCTGAATTTAAGTAATTTTCTTGAAGTTTTTGTGCCTCTGACATCCCTGCATCGCAAATATCCTTGTATAAGTTGATAGTGGTGTTCTGAGGAAATCCAAGTTCCTCTACGTGAGATTCGATTATTTGCTTTTGCTCGGTCGTCAACTGATTGCTCAAAGACCCTGTGTACCAACCCACTTCGCCGTTTTGAAAACAACTTATGAAAACGAAAAACCCTTCGAATGAAAAGTAGCTGATGTATGTATTCAATTTTTCCACTAGAATAAAAATATTCATTTCGTTATAAAAACCATCTTTTATTTATTACAAAAACTTGCAGAAAACCTGATGCACATACCATACATAGTGCCTCGAGAATTTTCAACGTTACACCGTAGGACTCCAGGGAAGTCTTTGGAACCCTCACAAGTAAAATTGGCATAGAGATCTCCGAAACCAAAATATTTTCCGTCCGCATGATGAGCATTGTCTCCATGCTCGATTTTGATCTTGGGACAAAAATCTTCCGTGACTTCGTCATGTGTCAACAACTTTCCTCTAACGAGTTCTGCCAAGTGGAGACGAGCTACGTCATTCCCCAATTCAATGTGCCACCCCCCTGCCGGTTGTAGGTCTTTATACTACAAAATAAATAGCAAAAAGAAAATTTTATTTATCCTTAAAATTATTTATTAAGATTAGAAAAGAGGAAAAAGAAATTCTGACTGTTTCCGTGTCGTAATCAATGGCTGGGAATGGTGTGAAGCACAAATCTGCGAATAATTTTTCCGATTGCTCACAAGATGTTTCTACAGATTCACAGTACTTTAGTAGCGTACCTATTAAAATCACCACAAACAAAGACCACAGCATTTTTAATTTATTTACTTCAATACAAAACAATTTTAGTTGCAGTACATGTGTATTATAATCTGCCCAAATTCGAATTGAGAAAAATGAACACTCTTTCAAGAACCCTTTGCTCACATGCGTCTGAAATTCACTTCGTCATTCATGAATAAATATGTGGAAAAAACCTGGAGTCAACTTGCTAGCTTACACAGGTAAACTTATAAAATATATTATTGGTACCTGCATGGTACCTACTATTTACAAGCTATAAGTTATTATAGTATCATAAATAGCAATATAGACTTACTCTATGACGTTGTTGGCATAAAACCAACGTTCGTTTTTTAAAAGAATATTCCTAAAGGAAACAGGCAGAAATAGCTATCACTTCATAAAAACTATTCAGTGAATTAAACGTTAAATAGAAGGTCAGTGTTTCTTTTAGCTGTATTTGTGGATCTGAACAAACTATAAAATAATAATAATAATGTATGTGTTAAAGATAAATATCCATGAATGTGTTATCCAGCTTCTAAACAGAAATGATTTAGATTTAAGCTGTATATAGTGTGTAACTTTACAACAAGGTTTTACGATCAAGGAAGATCTCTTTGTTCACGTCATAGCAATTAATATTATTGCTGTGCATTCAACGTGTACACGTCTCGTTCACACAGTAAAGATTTATAAATGGTTGGTAGTTTTGTTATTAGGTACACAATTTTACACAATAGTGACTTTTACTTAAAAGTTTTAATTCGACTCCTGTATTTATAAATCTTGAATCAGTAGCACCTCTAATTAGGTTGAGATATCCACCTAGTACTCATCGTGCTGTAAATCACCGATGCATATACTTTGTGTACCTCAAAACTCCAAAGCTGACTTCATATAAGAAAACATTCTTTGTTTGACTTGTATTTTAATACATCAAAAAACGTAATATATAAATGCATGATATTTAAAATTTACAGTTACAAAATTGTTAGTGTAAGAGGGGGAAACTCAGGAATTTCCGGAAATCGAGATATAATTAAGTTACGAAACTGTTCATGCAAGGTCGTGGGTACGTCGACCGTGTCTTAGACTGAAAAGAACTGAAATCATAAAAATTATTTAATTTAAAATTTATGAATTGTGATTGGAAAGTTCAAATATGAAACGCATCTCTCTGATTGTGGGTTAGTATATAATATAGTACATTATAGTAAATCCTTGAGTACGTAGACGTACCCAATGTAAATATATTTACATTGGACGTACCCAAGGAAAGTTGAGGTGTTTTCTTCTCTATTAGGAAGTTCCATGCTATTAAACGAGGATTTTGGTATCCAAATCTAATTTTTGAGTCCCAAAATGCTGTATAGGAAATTCTGGGAAATTGTCGCTTCTATAGATAGCTTTGTTTATTCGTCATATATACCTATATACCTATGTAGTATGTACTTATTAATTATTCACGTCTTTTACAGATTTACGGTTGTTGATTATCACAAGAGTATTTTATTCTTATCAATTTCTTCACCTTGCACTCATGATCATAAAGCATGACGAATTTATATTCAATAAAAACATCTATTGTAGGTTTACAAATATAGTAGCCACTAGTAGCTAGTAGGTGTTCTAATACTAGCCCACATCACATCCAAAGCAACTTAAAACATTCACGTGTTTAAGAAAAAATTGCAACACCAGCTACAGTTTGTTACTGAAGAGTTATGTGTTGCAATTGTAATACCGTTTCAATTTAATTTCTTCTTTTACGCACATAATATAAACTTGATTACAAAGTAATAACAAAGAACTTCATTAGATTACATGTAAGTATTCTACAAGTTTAACAATGGTGAATCGTGAATCGTCTAGGTATATAACAAATTACAAGAAAATCTTTAGGGCAACTTATTAATTTATTCCAAGATATTACCCTACAAGCATGTTGTTATATTATCTTAATATATTATGTTTAGGAAATCACAATAATACTGTAGTGTTTGTAGATGGCATCAATTGCTCATATTGCAACTATAAAGTTTATTAAACCATAAACGTTTTTGTTTGTTGATACTCATAGATCGGTCGCTGGTTTGTGTCCGGATTGTAGCCATTTAGTTTTTGCTATCCTACCTGCGTTTCCATAACTCAAAATAGGCGGATATGGGTATCCGACTTGATTCTATCCCGATTATGGAAACGTAGCCTATAGAGTATGTAGATAGACTCGGATAGAGTTTCACTTAGGTTAGGCGGACCCCCAATAATGTCTTACTTAGGTTAGGTGGGTCCCCGATTAGGTTTCACTTATGTTTGGCGGACCTCCGATAAGGTTTTCATTGGATAATGTTGGACCTATATAGAGTGAAGTATACATATATACCAAGAGTATTTGATCCCGTCTGCAACAGGGTCAAAGCTCTTGGGTGGGCTTCGGCCAGATAAATAATCAAAGACCCTTTGGCCACCTAAGGGGTCACATTTCTTTAGAATAAAATCAAAGTATACAGATAGGAAAACGTTGTACAGTATTCAATTTTCGTTGAAAGGGTACTCCAGTTGGCTCTTGAACCTGCAAAACGAATGTTATTTAAAAGATGGATCAGATATAAAAGTACAACACAAGTAGGGGTGGTTCCGTCGCAATTGGGACACAGCAAATATTTACTAAAATCCTGACAAGTTTCGGCCGAAACTTTTAATACAAGTGTCGAAATTCCTTAATTGTCTGGGCTAACGAAAAATCACTGATATCATTGTCGCTTCAAAAAAACAAAACTTTTGCATCATAGGCGTAGCCAGGATTTGGTTTCGGGGGCAACTCAAAATACGAGGTATACATGAGCTCATATTCGTGCGAAAAGCGAAAGAGCTTTGGACAAAAATGAACATAAAATTTTGCGAAAAATTTTGCGAGTTTTGGTACTTTTTTTGGTAAAATAACCCATTCTTTTCGGGGGAGGGGGAGACAAGTACCCCTTTTCTCCCCCTAGCTACTCCATTGCTTTACACTAATGTAATTAATGAAGTAAATTAAAATGTTTGTGATTCTTACTCTGGTCCGAAGAAACTCCAATCAAGTGTTCTCCCTTTGTCTCCTTTGTCTAAATTATCCAACAGTTCCATTTCACTGGGTGTTAAAAAGAAATCAAAAAGGTCAATGTTTTCCCGAATTCTCTCCGGGTGGATACTTTTGGGAAGGACGACCACATCATGTTGAAATAAATGTCGCAGAAGAACTTGTGCCGGCGTTTTGTTACAATGCTCAGCTATTTTTTTCACAGTTTCGTTTTGCAACAATTCGACATTTTCTTTATTCACTATAAACCAGTCGTCTCTACCCGGGTTAGCTGCATCAATTTCCCACCAAAACAATTATTTAATGTCAAGACCAAATATATTAATCATGAAATTCAACAGTAACAGTTCTTATTCAATTAAAAATATTTAATACCGAAAGGTCCAAACGCCTGGATGACGATTCCGTTTGATTTGCAAAATTCTCTGAGTTGTGTTTGTTGCATGTACGCGTGTAATTCTACTTGTAAAACTGCCGGCTTGATTTCCGCAATTTTTATAATTCTCTTTAATTGTTTCTCGTTAAAATTTGAGAGTCCGATGGAACGAACCCGACCATTTTTAACTTGTTCTTCCATTTCTTTCCAAATCGTTTCAATGGAAGTCTCCGAATCCACTGCAAACGTTCCATCTTCATTTTTGGGGTAAAGCACCGTATCGCCTTGGTATTTGAGCCCCACGGGGAAATGAATAAGATATAAATCCAAATAAGATAATCCCAAATTGTTTAAAGACAGCTGACAAAAATGTTGCACTTTTCCAGGATGCATTCCAATTACGGGCAACTGAAATTAAATAAAGGGTACGGACCGATTCGCCCCACTTAAAGATCAGGAACCTACCCTTAATAGGTATAGATAATTACAAAATTATCGAAAACTCACTTTGCTTGTGATGTACAGCTCCTCTCTTTTAATTCTTCCAATCTCCAGCCAAGTTTTTAATGCAAATCTAATATCCTCTTCGTTAGCATAGACATACGCAGTATCTATATGACGATAACCAAACTCCAGAGCTGAATCGATTGCTTTAACGACATCGCAGGGACTCGACTTTTGCAAAAAAAAAAGAAATAAAAAACATTTCAGTAACTATGAACTGTTTCGATAGCGAACAACACGCATGTTTTTTCGTATTAAACAATTAAACTGTGCGCATGTTTTGAAACGTACTTGTAAATTTTATTAGGTTGAATTGTCCACATATTGGGACAGGGGGCGTTGATAGTCAAAATTTCCCCGGTAGCACGAGCCCCGCCACCTGCGGGGGCGGGGCAAAATCCGGATTTCCCTGGGGAAGCCCCGTCCCCTTAGGGGGCGGGGCTAAATTTTCAAATTTCCCTGGTAGCATTGCTACCACGCTTCCCAAATCTTTCCATAACCCCAATTGGTTATTTTTCCACTGATCCATTAAAATATGAATTAAAACGTTTTTTCAAGACGTTTTTATTATTTAATTTTTATGTGAAGACTTATATCTCATATCTGGGGCGTATCCAGATCACACATTTTGAGAGGATTGAGTAAACCTGTATAATATACTTTAATTTTTCGCGCGTAGCGCGAGAAAATTTGCAAATTTTGATCAAATTTGAGTAAATTTACGTCGAAAACAATAGAGATTACAAAAAATCGATTACAAAACAAGGCCTTTCAGATGCACACAGTTTAATTTTTAAAAACATGTATGTTTTCGCTTTTCGAAACGGTTCATATATACAGTCAACAGTAGTACCTAGTTTAAGAAAAAAATTGTTTTACATATAATATATAAAACACGATTGTTTACTTATATCTTACCAGCCAAGTTCCAAGTCCAACAACAGGCATTTTGTATCCATTATTTTGTTCTACGACGTCATACCTTCCCCACATAATTTCACTTTTGTATCCCTTGAAAATTCTCTTCTGGAGAATTAATCGTCTGTTTGTTTTAGTGACTACTGCAGTTAATTTTATATTGTGCTAAGCCTCAATAAATTCCCCTGTCGAAAAATGAGCTCGTCATTTTATTCAGTAACGAATTGTACACGGACAACGGATGCAAGTCATGAAATGACTACAAAGAGAAGAAAACTTTATTTTTAAAGTTTTTAGCTGAAGCTGCCGTCCCGGTTGCAGAGTCACGCTTGATAGAAATGGAGAATGATGGAGCACAGACAAATAAAGTATTAAGGAGGTATTCTGGGTTATACAAAATGGCGGCCAAAAAAGCCCTAATAAATCAAATAGCTTTTAGTTATAAAATTTTTTGAAAAAGGGATCAAAGATTATTGTGTAGTTAAGTTTTCTCAACAATAATGTAATTTTAAAAATGTAAAATTTAGAAGCTTAGGCATTTGAAACTTTGAAAAGCCTAAGTACATACTCTCAATCTTTTTTAAAATTGAAAGTACATTATTTTAGAGAAAAATCAACTACACAAGAATCTATGATTACTTTTTCAAAAAAGTTTCGGACTAAAAGCTATTTTTTTATTAGTGCTTTTTGACCGCCAATTTGTTTAGCCCAGAAGCCTTTCCCAAACATCCACAACAAAACCAAACCATACCTTAATACGTAATTTGAGGGGAACTCTAAATATTTAATGTGCTTTTCTGCTTTCATGCTTTAAGAGCTACGGTGTATTATATTATTGTAGGGGAAACTAAAACTTATGTTAATATTTCATTGAACTATAACTTCTATAACAAATCCGACTGATTCTAGTTCAGCCTATGTTTTAACTATTTATAAAACACTACGAACATTCTATAGTATACATGAACAAATAATGTTTTCATAGTAAACATTGCATTGCTTTTGTTTTGACTGAAAAGTTATTTTTACGGGGAAATATGGTATTTGAATCGCAAAATTAGTTTGACACTTGACTTTTATATCTATAGTACAACTCTACAACTACAAATAGTGGATTTTTTAAATGAATATATAAGCACTTAGATACTCGATTTACTCGAACTTTAATATAACCATATTTTATACAACTTTGGAGTCGTCAGTATAATAAAATCTTAACGAAAATGAAATGTACCTTATGGGTAAAGAAAAAAGTAAGGAAATAACAAGCGATTGATCGAAGCTTTTTTGTATGTATATTAAATAGGCATGGCATGATAATATTATATGTTATGTTAAAGTTTATATATGTATATAGTATATATGTATACTATATATGATTGCTAGATGTGTGTAGGTAATAATTTTTTTAAACCTGGTAATGCTGGCACAAATAAATAATCGTTTCCTACTTTACGTGGTACTTTGCTCCCACTTCTATCAAATATTAAATTGTAGAGGCAACAAACTAAATAATAATATACAACGTTTTTTATCACAAGTAAATAATAGAGGTGGACTAAAGTTCTTTAATTTACAAAATCCAGCTAGAGTTATAATGTGAGCCTACTCCTCCAATGTATTAGCAGGTGTTGTATTTGTAAACTACAGCTTCTCTCCGACCCTACTATTATATTTTGTAAATTTGTAACGTCTAGATTAGCGATTGGATTTATCACGGCATTGCGCATTGTTGTAGCTCTCGTAGCCCAGATTTCTCATCTAAGCCGCGATTCAAATAATTAAATATCTAACTAAACGCTTCAACTTTGGAAAATAATGGGGCACACAATATTTCTCAGTATTTACGTTGCATAAATACAATTATGTAAGCGCACGTAACGCACGCTTACACGCGGAATACACACGAGGGACGCGACGCACGGAATACATTGCAATTTTATTGAACCAGAAAAGTCTCCAAACTTCAATATGTGATTGCTGCATGTGCATGCCTCCTGACTTAGACAGAGTAGGGAATGGTGAGGTGACCCAGTGGAGCTTGGGTCACCCAGCTATTTAAGGTCAAAATTTTCATTTTAGCCACTTTTTTAACTGTATATGGATGTAAAATAGCAATTAGAACTCCATATATATGCAAATGGGGTATCAATCGACTGCAAATGACATGAAAAATATTCTAAAAATGCTAAACCAACAATATCCCCAATTTGAGGAATCACTCCCAAAATAAATCTCAAAACAAAAATGGCGTAAAAACGAACTTACAATTCATTATGCGAGTGAAATACAATAGAATAGTGAATAGAAAACTACTATAGAGATTAAAAGTCATCACTTCCGGTTCAAAAAAGGGGTAGTGGTAGGGGTATCTATATCAGCAGCATAGACTATAGATCGAGAGTAGATAGCGACCAGCAAACTCTATTCCTATTCTGTGTATCAGCAGTAAGCTTCACCAGGGAATCAGCCCACATTTGTATTATATGGAATCAGTAGTACATTTAGTACATTACATGTCTTATCCTCGTATATCTAGTCCGTATCACTCGTTTGCATAATTGCGAAAGTATGAAATCACCATAATACGATATTGGAAAATCACTCATGTATCTTTTAATGACGTGTTATTTATATTATTGAAGATTAAGATGTTAAAAAATGATTGTATAACTCTGCGTTGTATATGAGGCTTTAGCTTTGAAAACGCCAAATGACTGCCGCTGAGGGGTTTGCTATTTTTCAACATACGAATATGAAATTTTGTATTCTAAATATTTAGAATATGCTCTATCAGGCTCTTATGGACCATTTTGGTGCAGCGTTTTTGGTTTCGAACTTAGAGCCACGTCAAAGTTGACCAATTATCATGTATAGTTGCATTTTTCTCGCAAACTAAAGGGAAATTCGAAAATATTATTGACCCCAAATATGCTTAGTTTATCAAAAGGAACATTTTGCACATTTCACTTTTTTCAAAATTTGTCAATTTATGGGAAATCCCCAAAAATGGGGTATAGTAATTTCAAAAAATGACCCTCGGCTCCCATCCATTACCAAAAAAACTTTGAGTAAGGTCGATTATAATATTATCTATCAGATGTGTAAATAAAAAATTGGTAATGGGTGGGAGCCGCGGGTCAAAATAACGATTATAATAATTTTCCCAAAATTTCAGAAAATAGAGATGGGAATGAGTGTCAATTAAAGCAAAGCAGTAGGTCTAATCAAGGTATATTTTAAACTTTCATTCTCGAATCCCATCCTATCAAGAACTTGTTTGAAATGAGCGCTCATATTCCAAGTTATGACTCAGTGGGCAACCGGTGAGACTGCTCGATTATGGTCATATTATTGATGTCTGTTACGTACAGGGTACTACTTATCCTACTACTTGTTCAATAGCGGGTTTTCTAGTACAAGAAATACAAGTATCTAGTAATAATATTATGTAATCGATTTTATTCAATACTTAACTGCATGCGTCCTTAAATATAAACAACAAATAATATTTTGGCGACTCAATGGCAAGTGTTACAATTTGAGTCCAAATCTTCCGACCCCACTTCCTCTCTACCACACGTTGTTCAACGAACTCATTTGTTTTCGGAGTAGATATTGATAATGCTCTTGTTCCAAAGTGGCAGAGGAATAACTCAATTTTGCCTCCAATGTATTGCGCTTCTGACTCATCAATTTCCGTCCCTCACGTTCAACTTCTGCGTTAGCGGAGTCGTGACGTCTTTTAATAATTTTCTCTTTCAACTCCGGGTCAAAACTTCTTTCTAAGGTCCTTTGATTGTCTTTTTCAACCTTGGCAAGGGCATTCGGCAATTCTTCTTTTTTCCACTTTTCCACTTTTTTTTCCACTTTTTGGGAAGCATCGCTGTCTTTTTTAACCAATTTTCCTGATTTAGTTTTCCATTTTCCAGCTGCTTTTTTGTGCAAATGCTGTAGAGCTGATTTCATTCTGTCATCAAGGTCTGTGGGATAATTTTCAGGATTTGAAGGAATAATGGCTTTGGTTTTAAACTGGGGAAAACAGTTTCCAAAGACAGACGACACTTGAGAAACATTGTTGGCACTTCTGGTTGGAGCATTATTTTCGTTTTGGTGGACTATTTTTGATGAACATGCTTTAGATCCCTGCTCATCTCCGGGCTGCATCGTTTTATTCTTATTTATGTTCTCCCGGAAAGAATTTTTAAGATTTAGCAAAACTTTTTCTACTTTGCATGTCTCCCCAAACTGAGACGTTTCCTGCAAAGATACAAAGAAACTGCCAACATTAAATATTATACAATTATTTATAATGAAATAAATATATCCAATAATTATTAATTAACTAGTTTTAACGTTAGGTATTTGGAAATATTAAAATACTTTAACATGGTTGATAATTTTTATTAGCATGCTTAAAACATTTTATTTTCCATCCATTTGTTTTTAATAAGCACAGTAAGCGTTGAACTGTAATAGGAGATCATTTATAATAAAACTGTCGCTTTTAATACAAGGTAAGGTAATTAAAAATGATTGATTTTTAAAAATAAATTACGTCGCTTGAGGCATTAAATATTATTCCTTGTTTATCACCAGACTCCAGAATTTTTTCAATGACTTTTTTGGAATCTTTTATATAATCTAAAGAGACCGGTTTTATTCTGAAAATGAAATCAATTAATAAAATATTAAAAACAAACTTCCAAACAAGCATATGAAATCGTGACCTGAGAAATACTTGCCTAAAGAAATCGTCTTTTCCAGCAAGTTCTCGTGCTACTTGATTTCCTAAAAGATTGACAATGTGATTCATCCGAGGAAGTAATCGCAATATTTTTCTTGTGTTGTCTATGTCACTTAAGGGATCAACCATCACGGGAATAATTGCAGGGAATTTTTGTAATACAACCGCGACATTTTTAAAGTCTCTGAACAACACATAAATGTTCACTCTGGAAGAAGAGTGTGACACAATATTTCCAACTGCCGTATTCAAAATTTCACCATCATCTATAATAAACGAAAACGTCAATTTTTAAATTTGCTAAGTAATCCACAAAAAGGTCAAACTGAAAAATGCTTTTATATGTAAGAATTACGATCCATTTGCATTTGAAACCATGCAGTCCAAAAATATTCACCTTAGAGTGGATTCACAGATCACACTTAACCGAGAAAAAAAAATTATATAGTATTTTAAATATTACCTGTATGGTTTTTAGTTGTACAATTTGTAGCACTTTGATCGTAATCTGTGACCAAAACACGTAGTTTGACGAAAGACATTTTTACGCTTTATTTTCCAAAGATATAAAACTCACGTTGTGGGAGCTCCGTCCGCACTGTAATTCGCAAAGTCACTTTTATCAATGACGTAGTGTATGCAAATTACAATTCGTATAATATAACCTGGTTTGCAGTTGCCCACCTTTGAAATTAGATGTTCGGTTAGTTAAATAAGTTTTTAATTAATATAATCCCGTGATTTTATTTTAAATAACTTTATTACAATGAAAAATGCAGCTGGGGTGAAATGTTGAAATGTTCCGTGTTGAGTGATACTTTTATTTTAGTGAATGGAAAATGGAACAGCAACAGTACAAGAACATGTAGATGCGCGATGACCTCATTCCTTACATTCACATAATGTTTGTTAATAAGCGAAGTTGTTCTTCAACTGTTCTTCTCTGTCATATTACACATAGCAGGTATCTTTAATGTTTTATGTTAGAGTGTCTGTAGAATACCAAGTGTGGGTACCTTATTGCTAATTCATTCTACAACAGAAAGATAGGGAACGGCTTTGCCTTAGTAATTGATAAAATCACAAGCATTCAATATGCTTCTTATTGATAGCATTTACATTTTGCATTAGGTATTTGCATACGACATTAAAACACGAAAGTACCATACCGCAATAACGATAATACACAACGCAACACAGTGATTTGCATACACACAGGAATTCATGGGCACCCACATACACATGTAATGGGGTATCATGCAAGTAAATACCGCAATTATAAGCAGACGCTCCAAATCGACAATCTGCATCACACAGTCCCTCACAATATTATAATTGACTAATTATAATTAATTATAATTTAATTACTAATTTCCGAATTTGGGCCAAATTTATTTCAAAATGAATGGAAATTGCCTTAAAATCACGCGTAGCACGAAAAATTATGCGATTTTTAGCATTTTTAAGGCAAAAATAAATTTAAAAATAAAGTTTTTTGAATTTTGGGAGAAACCTGATTTTATCAAGTGTAAAGTCCAAAAATTTGAGGAGGGGAAGGGAAAGCTTCAGCCCTCTAAGCCTCCCCTAAATGCGCCATTGGGCACGCATCCTGAGGCTGCTGAGGTGGATTAAACACCCCCAGATGATACGAGCTTAAATTAGATATTATTGCCAATCTTTAATCACATTCAATAACCCCCCCCCCCCCAGAAAGTTGTTATTTTGCTGTAGAAGTTCTAAAAATTTTGTGCTACTACATTTTAGTCGCATTGTCTTTTTTAACCTATAAATGGGTTCAATTTTTTCGCGCTACGCGCGATAACGACCACATTTGTCTACAATGTTTAAATTTTACCCTCGTCGTTATGGCCTTGAGCAAAAGAGCATTAATCGATGAGAAAAATCTATTTCAGCATTAAATATGAATCAGCCACATATTAAAATCCTAGTTACGTGACTACTCATGCCATTCAACAAGTTATGATTTAAAAAATAAATAGAAGAGGCGTTTAAATTGAGAAAAATTAGAGAAATAAGGATAGGTTCAGATTTCAGAAGAGGGTGGAAGAGAAAAAAACATTGGAGAAATAAGGGTATGACCTTGCAAATTGCAAACCCTTCAAGGTCAACAGGTCAGATATTGACATAATACCTTTAAGAGATTATTTTACATCTCTTTCTAATGGCGTACGTACTTAGTTTTTGGGAAAAAAATCTTGATGAAAATCAATTCGCAAAATTTGTATTCTTTTGTGATGTCCTAAATTTTCAAATAAAAAATTTAGGTTACTTTGTACGTGTACACCTACCCCTACTATGTATTTATGCATTTTATAACGAAAGTCCCGTCGAAATCGGTTGAAAATTAGAATTGTCATTCTTTTATCCGCAGAAAAAATAAAGTTTTTTCCCCCTACCCCTATCCTTATTTGCTGTATGGGACAACCATGCTTTTTATGAAATGTCTAAATTGAATTCCCTCACGTCCCTCAGTAGGGTTTAAGTAAATGCATGAAAGTCGTCAATGTTTGAAAAAATTGCATGATGTATTCATAAATGACACAAGCTTTATTTCTGATTCTCATAGGTATATATCTCTCTTATCTTTCCAAAGGATGATATACATATATTATTACTGCTAATATTATACCTACAGTATATTTCCTTGAGATTATGTTTAACACATTGAGCGTAGTCTATGGCCTGTTGCACTCTGTTCATGAAAAATCATATTAGGTATCTTACTTTATATGTACGCCCCTACAGACAACACTCCTCAACCTTGACCAAATGCTAAAATATTATTGATGTTCGCAGCGAGTCACGCAACACGAGTATACTACATTTTGCAACATTTTGTTGTCCTCACCTACCATTATAATGCATCATCGCCAAAATAGCATACTTCAAACATATTATAGTCATCATGTCATTAATTAACAGTCTTCTCAATACGTAAAACTCTCTGTATAGGCTGTTTATTAAGTAACACTAAGTTTTTGAAAATCTGTATCTCCCGAACTTGACCAAATTATGAGTTGCGATGAATATCAATCCAAAGATGAGGTTTAAACAATTATTTTTGTATGTGTTTTATTTTTATCTAACTTTGGTAATGAATGCGGTCTGACTGAACAAGGCTTCATAAAAACGGTCAATGTACTATATAAGTTGAAAAATAGTTGTGACGTATTTTGCCGACTTAAAAAATTGACCAATGAAATCGCGATTTGACATTCAAAAAAATTGAAATCCCATTATATTTTAGTCGCCAAGTTACGTCATTGTCTCGAAACCCCGCGGTCCTCCCCCATGTTAAAATGAACTTAACAATTTTAATTTTAATTCATATATACACCAAACCGAATTAGGTATGAATTGCGATAAATATCAATTAAAAGTATATAGAGACTTCAACGGTCATTGTCATGTATGGATCATTTAAATTTGGTAATATAATGGGGGCTAAATAATTAATTGGTGGTTCAATGTTTGGTTTCTTTTGTGTTTTGACATGTCACCGACCAATTTTTCATGGACAATTATAGGTTTACAAAAACAAGGTCTCAATTGTAGTCGAGAGACTGTTCCAATAGCTATACAAAATGTTTGTAGATGAATCAGTCCTAATTTTTGGAACCGAATCAGTATGAACCGAAACCGAAAATATCCCAAAAATCAAGAACCAAAACCGTTCGGTTTTGGTTCGGTTTCGGTTTTTACGTCTCTCGTATATATCTAGAGGCGTCTAGATCGCTCCAACTCGTATTATGAGAGCATAATTTTAATTATACTTCAATTATCTTACGCTAAACACAATAGCTCTCTAGGCGCGTTCTCATTGTTGTGTAGTTGTGTTGTGTGTAGTTACATTGACATTACATTCTCTAGTACAAAGCCATGTACCTAATACTAATACTTGGAGTTGGGAAGGAACTGCCTGCTGTTGCCACTACTCTACATTTATCTACCTATTATGTATTACCTACGTGCTAAAGTCGGGCGTAAGTAATAACATCAGTCTTAGATATGCTAATTAGAATATGAAAATAGGGTCATTCACTTCCAACGAATAAAAAGACAAAGGAAAATGTGAAACCAAACTCAAAACATTATATTGGTTTTTTGGTAAAAATGCAACGGACATTCTACTGTTGGAGTTGATGGCGAGCAGAATTTAGTAAATAGTTAGGAATTTTTGAGTTGGACTTATAATTTAAATATTATTGCCCACCTCGGGGCAATCATTTTGGGTGAATATTGGGGCTTATGCGAATTAAAGCTGTTGGGTGTACGTCGAGATTATTGGACTTTGGGGATATTCGTGTTGGTTATTATTTTTATGACTGGAACAATAAAGGACAATCATGAAAATATTGCCGACCCGAACATAATGATGTTGTGTCAACGTGTCTAATAATGTTCTTTTATTTTTATTTCAATTTTATACATTGATCTGTTCACAGAAAAAGTAGCTTTTATCTTTACAATCTTTGAAAATCCATTCTCCACTGGGCTTCACAGCAAGACAATTGGCGTTGTCAGTGTTATTCGGACGTGTCCATTCCGGAGGATAGTAATGAAGAAATGTTACTGTACCTGTCCAAAATATTTGCTTAGGTCCTTTGGTAGAAATTCCAGACGTCCAGATGTCCCCATCCAAATCTTTTACTTGGCTTTTAATAAATTCGTTCTCTTTGGGAAAATCAATACTCACACCAACCATGTTGTTCTTTCGGCATTCTTCAATTCCTTGAATAAACGTCACCTGCCATAGCAAACGATAAGCAATTAATGTAATTCTGTAACGTGTATAATTAGTGTACTTTAAAAACATGAAAATATAAATGAAAATAAAAGTGAAATATTGAATGCAATGAAAAATTGGATTCATCACCTTTGTTTTGCCGACGACGTAAGATGCACCATACTCCGATTTTATTGAGTTTTCGTACGATTTAGCTGAAATTTTATACAATAAAAGTTACCCAATTTCAAAGATGATCATGGCTATGGGAATTCATTTTAAATTTTGATTTAAATTTTGTGTTCAATTTCAATGTATCATTTGATACTTTAATTTTCAATATAAATGTCATTATTATAACAATAAATAAGAAGGTAGAGAATGAATGAAAAATAATTTACTTGTTTCACACGAACAAGGAAACGGAGCAATCGAAGATTGTTGGGGACATGAGTCCGTTGCTGATCCTGACATTTTGCGATAATATTGTGTTCTTTTAAATTTTTGCCTCAGCATTCGTCCCAATGGTTTTTTGGATACTGAATGGACTACAAACGAACATGTATATAAAAGTAGTAGAAGAAAAATATTAAAGAGACTATACAAGAATTGCAATTATCAATTTTTACATTAGTAACTGTAACTCACCCATTTTCGCTTTCTTTGCGTGTTTTGACTTTTTAGATGAATTAGCACTCGTTAATTCCGACAAAAAGATAAGGTACATGCCAAATATACAAAAATATGCAAACCATGTACTCAATTTCATGCTTTAGCACAATTATAGAATCCTTATAGATACCAATTATTGAATTGAAATATTGAATCATTAATCTTTATACTGCTTTTAGGAAGTTCGTCAATTTTACCGCATCGATAGAACGAAAGTAGTCACCTAACCAATTTCTACGAATCGAAGACGATTGTAAACAAACTTGGTTATTTCCGGGAACGCAGCTCCATAAATTCGAGTAGCTAGCTACAATATAGAAAAAAGCCCGTTCTCTGAACGGGATGGGGGTTAGTTCAACTATCGTTGCAATCAACAAGCCCAATCACTCATGAATAAATGTTGATCCTAGTATCCTAACGGGGATTCACTCCCGAAAGTGGTAAATTTATTTAAGGAAACTATTTTTATTTACAAATAATTATTTTAGGTTAAAAATATTTTTGAGAATTTTCTAAGGCTGAATATAATTATACATTTTTTCACAAATATTCATGAAATGTTTCAATTTTTCATAAAATGTTTCAATTTTTCATGAAATGTTTCAATTTTTCATAAAATGTTTCAATTTTTCATGAAATGTTTCAATTTTTCATGGAATGTTTCAATTTTTGATTGGCATAGGTATTAAAGTGTGTAGCCGTGAAAAACTATATAGGTACCAAGTTTGACATGAGTCATTTATTTCAACATTCCATCAGACAACTCTTCTGTGGTCAGTTCCTAGCTAGGTTACATGAATTGTTCTTTGATCTATCTGTACTACTTTAAAGCCCTCAGCAGGCTATGACAGGAGAGACGGTAGTGAAGAGTGTGTAAGATTGTGAGCATCTTTTGTTTAATACACTCGTAAATATACGATTTTAGTGTTGTTTTAATTTTATGCACTCTGTTAAAATTGCTTCAGATTACTCTGTAAAGAATATAGATAGTTCGATAGTAGTATTGATTCTGTATGTGCAGCGATTTATTACGACATTCTCATTTTCAGGCATGTAACTAGGATCGTGTACAACGGCTCATCCCCCGGAGCCAACGTCGGGACCCGACTTCCAGATATCCGAAGACCCTCCACCCGATGGCCGAAGACCCC
>JAQFYB010004020.1:0-17452 GCA_034694085.1 Pogonognathellus longicornis | reverse complement strand
TAGACCATCATGAAATAAGAGTGAAAGTTAATGCATGCAAATCGCTATGGAGCGGCTTTACTGATACACCCTGTATTTTATGATGTTTTCTTTCACTCACTTTCACCCACAGGGTAAAACATACCCGATTTAATCCTCAAAAGTTCACCCAGATAATTAAAAATAGATGAACCTGCTTAAAACAATTAATTGATCTGACCATTGGCGTACTCAGGGGGTGCAATTTTCCCCTCCCGAAAACCGGAAAAGAGGTTATTTTATAAAAAGGTACATAAAATCGCATTTTTCGCGCTACGCATGAATTTTATGTATTTTATTTTCATTTGGGCCCAACTTTGCTTAAAAAAATTGCAAGCAAACCTCATGTTGCTCCCCCCCTAAACCGAATCCTGGCTACGCATATGGATCTGACAAGCTTCAACGAGATACGTAATAGGTAGGTACTTGTAAGGGTAGCGTGCATCACTGTTCCCAAATTGACCATTTTTCTTCACTCCTTCCACTAGAACTTTTGAAGGGCAAGACGGATTTCAATATAAGTTTGAGTTTTGGAAAGTTGTAAATTATTGATAGGGTAATTGCCCCCTCCCCCCGAACGGCTTGAAAACAGCCTTGATATTACATGCTTTGTATAGTGTTAGTAAGTATACATTTTAATCTTTACTGCATTGATTGAACGTATTGGACTACTATTACAGAGCAAGATGTCGAGTGAAAATCCGATGGCTCCCCAAGCTAAATTTTTTCCTGCGATAAAGACTCCAATGCTTCCCAAAGGAACATTTGCTGGTCGTACTGCTCTAATTACCGGAGGAGGAACTGGTTTGGGTAAAGGAATGGCTCTAATGTTGAGTTCTCTTGGAGCTTCTGTTGCAATTTTAGGAAGGTAAGTAATCTTGATGATCAAAAAACACTTTTACACAATATTAATAAAGTTTGTGTGAATTAAAGTCAGGAATACTAATAGACTAAGACATAAAATATGAAATAACGTTTGTTGTTTGCACATAGTATGAGTAACAATAACTATGAATTAATGGATTGTATTAAGGTAGGTGTGATATCTGCGTATGATACTCCAAGAAACCCATATAGACATAA
Source organism: Pogonognathellus longicornis (assembly GCA_034694085.1). Classification (NCBI taxonomy): domain Eukaryota; kingdom Metazoa; phylum Arthropoda; class Collembola; order Entomobryomorpha; family Tomoceridae; genus Pogonognathellus; species Pogonognathellus longicornis. The sequence goes on along the minus strand of JAQFYB010004020.1, from coordinate 16,351 downwards.
AAAGTAACACAATTCTATGAAGAAACCATATTGATTGTGAGATTGTTAAGGTCGTTGATGTAGACTTCATGATTCAAATTGAATCACAAAGTCTCATCCTCGTCTATTATTCATCTGTGCTTTCAAGTAGATTTAAGATTTTATAGAATGGGCATAATCAAGTTTTTGTTGAGATGAATTCTCTTTTCACTTTTAAAATGAAGCATTTGAACCATTGCCTGTGCTTATAATAACGAATAGGATATTAAATTCATAAATTGTATAGGATACCTCAACGTATATAAATAGTAAATAGACCTTGTCTGAGTGGGAGCTTCTAGGAAGCTTGTCTACATTGCATTGGGGGTTGGGATACTTTATATTTCAATTGTATCTATATATACTTAAATATAACAACAACATCATCCATAATATATTTTATGAATATATTCCTATGCCAGAACTAAGCTGATTTCAGTAAATTCTCTCTTACTAAAAGTAGAAGTAGGTAACAGAAATCAGTTCAAAAAATTGGATCAAAAGTTTGAATGCTTATGATTATCATGAATGATTCCATTTCTCTTGATTTCTTTTTTTATTGAAAGTACTTTATACTTATATACTACTTTGTCCTTCAATTCTCAAAAATGACACGTTGCTGACTGCCGAGTGCACAAATTTCAACTTTATTGTCTTGAATGCACAAATTCTAGTTTGTTATTCTAGTGGAGTTACAATGAATGAATATGAATATCTATGTATAATATATGCCGAAAGCATTTCGACACAGAATATGAATCCACCGAATTTACTATTGGTGGTTCACTTTTGGGATAAAAGTTATTTCTAAATCCGTACATGATGTTTGAAAACCCATCATTCATGCATGTAGAGGCAATACAATTTACTAGGCTTGCCTATAGATTTAATACCACTTTGAATAAAAATAAACCCTTTTGTTGTTCCTTTAAGACGGAAAGCCGTTTTGGAAGAAACAGCCAAAGAACTGACGTCCTTGACAGGAAATCGTGTACTTCCAATATCGGCCGACGTACGAGACAGTGAGGCGGTGAAACTTGCCGTAGACGAAACCGTGAAATCGATTGGTCTTCCAACGGTTATTGTAAATAATGCAGCTGGAAATTTCATTTCCCCTACAGAAAGACTTTCACCTAATGCATGGAAAACTATAGTAGATATAGTTCTTAATGGCTCTGCAAATGTTACTCTGGACATCGGAAAGCGCCTTATTGCAGCTCAGAAAGGTAATTGTTGTTCTAAGTCCTACTCCTAAGACACCATGGTAGTAAATTACATTGTATTCGTTTTAACCTATTCAAGATAAATAATCCGAACAAATGATAGTTGAATCTTGTATGTAGCTTTAGTCCCACTAATTGCTTGTTAATAGATACATTTGAACATTATAAGTCTACCTGTATATTTGAAAGAATCACTTCAGTGACCTTCTACTATGTTTTAACTACTAGTTTTTCCTAGTAAACGTATTTCTGGTACTATGCAATAAAATCACATGTCTCATGTAATGAATATTCCAAACTTACATAACGAAATTACAAAACATCATGAAATAATATTTTTGTTGTTGGCTCTTTCAAGTTGATCCCCCTTTTTACTTTTCCATTAACAAAATTTTTCCATATGAATCAACAGCAAGTGTTATTTCGTTGTTATATTTGCACTACAGGTGGAACTTTTCTGGCTATTACGACAACTTATACTTACAAAGGATCCGCTTTTGTGGTTCCCAGCGCTTCTGCCAAAGCCGGAGTTGAAAACATGGTTAGGTAAGTCTTTGATGTCAAGTAAATTAGCATAGTGGTGTAATAGGTAGTGCTCTTGTAAACATATTTACGTATGGAAGTTATTCGTATATATAGATTTCCGAGAGGGCAAAATGTCAATATGGGTATTAAATGTGACTGTGCCTTTGAACTCGCGTAACTCTTAACAAATTAACTCAATTTAGACCAAAATGAATATAATATCAACCAAAGTCCACAACTGTAGTTGCAAAGTTTTTCCGCTTTTTTGCACTTTCACTGCAAAATAACCTCATTTTGGTATATCTAGAGAGGAATTGCACATTCTCTCTTGTGTACGGCCTTTTATATATAATATATTATGTAAATGTATGCTACAGGGTATCCCCATCCCCTGTATAACTTTCGGTAAATAATTCATAACATGGCATGTTTTCACTTACCTTTTACAAATAAATCAACTTTATGTTCTCCTTTGAGTATTATTTCAATTACTGCTTATCCTTGCAATTAGGATAATTATTTGCCGAGTTTGTTTGTTTTTATGTTTTTAATTTACTTTACTAATACTAGATGTTTGCAAATGTGTAATATATTAGTTTTATAATCAAATTCATCCATCATTTCCATACAGGTCGCTAGCGTCAGAATGGGGTCGTTACGGCATCCGACTGAACTGTATCGCACCAGGCTCTATTTATACAGAAGGAGCATTCAGTAGACTGGATCCAACTGGAAGGTAGTACAGATTTCAAATCGTGGAAATTATTTACCTAATACTATACCTCCTGCTACTACAATTTTGTGTTGCATAATATTCCATTTTAAAGGATCATTAATTTCAGGCCCCATAAAAAAATTCTACAGCATCTTGTACCTTGTGCTGGTCTTTTTACACTATGTGCTGTCACTAGTAGCTCATTTATATAATAATAAACATGTTATTCATACACCTACTTTTAGTGATTCATGAATGAAAACAAATTAGTTGCCCCCCTGCTGGTCTTTGATGAAGGTGTTTACAATACAGACATAGAATTTATGTGCATACTTGTATATTAGAGGCTTTGCTTTGACAAGTAAGTACTAAGTAAGTATATGAAAAGAAAAGATTCATGTGAAGCGTTATTACTGCGAGAGAACCGCTGTTTTAATAATATATTATTTGCCTGAGAATTTCGTGAATGCTTAAAGAATGACTTGAGACTTGAGACTCGTCATGTAATCCTAAGTAAGAAATCGTATTTACAATAATGTCATCATACAGAATAGCTCAGTAGTTACGCATATGTGTATAAACAAAGCATGGCTACCACTCATTGTAAATATGGAACAATTTAAAGTTGACTTATCAAAACGCTTTTGTTGGTACAAGTTTGAATCATGTCAGTATGCCCCTATGGGTGATAACACTTTCTGCTATGTGAGAACAGGCAGAGCAGTCATTGAATTCCTGATTTTACTTATTTAAGCTATTTGTTTTGTCATTTGTATTTACAAGTTCTACAGAATACTTCAACTTCAATAGGGCTATGATTGAGGAACTGAAGATGAAGTTGCCCATATATTTACTTTGGTACCTAGTACCTACTGACAATGAGTGAGTGAGCTCAAGCTTATACTGCCTCAAAGCGCATTATATTCTATGTAGGTTATTGCCATAATACTTCTGCAGTCCAAAGAGAGAAAGTATTTCTAATTAATTTAATTTTCAAAGTATTTACAGAGCCTCATTTTTAGTCCTTTTAGTACAGAAGGTCCTTATAATTATTATACCCAGAATTGATGAACTTATTTGGCACATCGCACTAACTAGTAATGAAGGTTAAAATTATCATTTTTTCAGCAGAAAGCAGAGGGATTTTTGATATCCTGTGATAAATTTGAAGTGGGAGTGAAGGAGTTTAGAGGGAAAAAATCTGACTAAAAGGCGTGGTTTTATTTATAAAAAACTTTAACTTAACAGGTATCAGTTTATTAGGAAAAATGTAGTTCCTGTTATTTTGCAGAAATCTGTTGAGCTCTCCTCCTAGATGTGTGAGAAAGTAGTCATCTTGATGCACATAGACTTTCTAAAGGTCCCAGGATACAATTTTGAGAATTCAGTTTTGAGGAAATGCTATAAAACATTATAAATGTAATAGTCTGAGGCATATCTTGGGTATCTTAACACGTAGGCATTTAAAACTCAACACACGATATCAAAAAACTCTCAGCAAGTTTAATCAACGCGGTAGCAGTGGTAGAACTATTCCAATTAGAGATAATCAAGCCACCTAGAGCATATAAGTGAACAAAAACAGCTTTTGGTTTCTCTCAAGTATGAGATACTTCGATTTTGGAACTACATTTTATAGTGAAATGTGCTTTTGAAAAGTACCTACCAACTATTTCTTTTTAAGCAAATCGTGTTCATCTATTTGCATCTGTGGCCTAGAGTGTTAATAATGTGTACTGTCTGTTGGATCATTATCATCACCTACAGGGGCAACTAGCAACTGAGGCAAATACTTCAAATCAAAGTAGATCTAAATGATCTTCTAGGTAATACTATAGGTTCAATGCTACGGGCTTATAAGAAGTGCTGTTTTCATGGAAAACCATAGTAATTTACATCAAATCAAAACCACACTGTTTTACGGATGGGTGTTCCGTCCTTAATTATTCGGTTTGCATTTAGTGAATGCTAAAAGTCTTCTCAATACATTCCTTTGGTAGTGCAACGCAATTAGTAGAAGCGGTGTATGTATTATGGATGTACTAAAAAACTGCGATAAAAGAGATGCAACTCGACATGATGTAAATATAAATGAATTTTTTCAGCTTCAAGAACAAAATACTGGAAAGGTCACCAATTGGAAGATCTGGAGAAGTTGAAGAGTTAGCTAATTTGGCAGCGTACATGCTAAGTGATTACTCGTCTTGGATGACTGGAGAGGTACTCATTTGGAAAAACTAATACGGTTGTTGAATGAAATGTTCTGGTTTCACACAAGTTTTTTAATATTATTTCAGACCGTTACTTTGGACGGAGGGGATTTGGGATTTGGTGCTGGATCTTTTAACGAACTAGTTAAAGTTGAAAAGGAACAGTGGGATTTACTTGAAAAGCATATCCGTGAAGCAAACGCAAAACAAAAAACGAAATCTAAACTTTAGATTGAGATTGTATACCGTTGTGCTACAAATGAAACGTATTGTGGGATTGCTGTGAAGATACTACTTAAATTAGATAAACTTTTTCTTTTAATTTTTGTAAGTAGTAAGTACTTGTGCATGCATACCTTACCTTACCTCTATACTTATTAAAATACGAATGTACTGTTGAAAGGATTGCGCCTTTGCGTCAAAATAAGTATGTTGAAATTCTTGAAATTGGGCTTAGCATGACATACATCATCAAATCATCTCTAGGTGTACATTATATAGATAAGATACTTATACCAATAGAGTTGAAATAGCACTCAAGTAAGTAATTTTAATTATTCATGCTTCGTATGTGTAGGTATGCATGTTTAATAATATGTCTGATGCAAAGTGAAACTTAATACCAAAAACAAACCCATGATTTGAGTGCTATACAATACATCGTATTAAAAATAAATACCTGTACATTTTGAATGTCTGCACTGCATCCGTGGAGGAGGAAGTCGTAAATAATAGAATACCTATAACGGATCAAGCGGATGCAGATATTATTTTCAGCCTGCATGAGCATGACATGACGGTGCGGTAATTTGGCTTGTAACATTTCTTATTAGTACAAAACGTGATTCACTGTATAAAATCACTTAAAGTGCCGGGTAGTTCCTGTTACCTGTAACTTTAATACTTCAGGTGGATCATATTGTTGATAGTTACCTTGATAGTGACCTTCAAGCTAAGAAAACAAAATTTGGCATAAAGTTGTAAAACTCCAAAGAAATTTTCCACCGAAGTAAGAGGTAGAATAAAAGCAATTTTCCAAAAAATGATTTGATCATAGGACTATAGGACTATCAAACCCAGTAAATAAATATGAGTTTTTCGTAAACTCCAATCAATATTCTGTTAAAGGTCGGGAAAAGAATATCAGAAAAGGCAGGAGGTCCTTTTTCCCTTAAAAAGAAAAGGTGACTACCGGAATATTTAAGAATATCGCCTACATGCATAAAAGCATAAATCGGTCTAAATGACATGACAAAGATAGTTTATGTGTCTCGAAATATCTTTGCAATGTTATTTAGACCGACTGGGTATGTTTTTCTGGCCATATATATATATATATTCTTACTTATTTCGGAAGTCACCTTCCTCATCAAGGAACTATATTATGATCCACCTGAAGTTTTAAGTTGCGGGTAACTGGAACTACCCTGGACTTTAACTGATTGTCATACAAAGAATCACGTTTTGTAGTAGAACTTAAGGCTGCCCGGCATATGGGGCAAATTGGTCCCTACCGGCCCCGTGTAAAATTAGTGGCAAAAAATAGGCCAAAGTAGTGAATCGATTGTCATTGTCACCAAAATTTGATAGAAGAAGGCAGCCAGTGTGGCTATGAGGACATCCCTGGAGCCAAAAATAATTGTTTGGAATATATTCTAAGTTGCCGACGCATTTTAAGTTCAAGGACAAGCAAAGGCGATCTAGAAAAGCGTCAGCATCTTGGAAGAAATTCCAAACAATTATTTTTGGCTCCAGGGATGTCCTCACAGCCACACTGGCTCAATTTTTGATGACAATCGATTCAATATTTGGCCTATTTTTTGCCACTAAGTTTACACATATGGACCGATGTGCCCCATTCCGGGCAGCCTTAAGTATATTACGGCATATTTTTATGCATTTCATCATTGATTTCTTGTACTGGTTTATGTAAGTGTTTCCAGAAAACCACTAACATGATTTAAAAAAGCAAAATCCTACGTTCGCATGGTAAAAATGTCGCTATTCTACCAGTATATTATCTAGAAATATGTAACTGCATTAAAGTCAATTGAACTAAAATATATGGGGGCTTTTAACCTATCATTTAAAAGAATATAATCTCGTCTCAAGTCTCAAGGTTTATTTAACCAAAACGGGTTACCTTTTACCTTTACATTTCAATCAGGTTATTGCACATAATGTCAAAAAAAAGCTCAAGTTGAGCCTTATATTATACCTACGTTTATTTAGAAAACACATGAGAGCATGGAACTACATGCTACAAGCTACAACTACAACCCAAATACAACTGAAGCCAAACCGAACATTCGTTTTCATGAGCCCGTCTACTGAACCCGAAAACGAAAAATGTTGGTCCTCAACTCTACAATACCTAAAACTTGTACAATGTTCTCCAAAAATAAGAAAACTTACTCGTGCTGATATCAAGAAACCAAAAATATTAATTTTATTATATATATTATCTCCATATATAAAATCTCCGTATATTGACTCAACTTTTCCTAGCTGAATACACCTTAAAGCTAAAATAGAATCTTAATTTCATTTGCAAACAAATATGGCACACAGACAGATCTATGTACACATGCGGCAATGATGTCAGCGAGTTTTGCCTATAAAGTTTAAAGTACTAATGATAAAGTACATTTACATTTAGAACCTATATACACATACATAAAGTTCCACTACATCCTTTTGGAGTTTTATACATAATATTATTTTAACATTTCTGTTTATGAAGCGAATAACTATATTATACATATTATTATAAGGTATAATATACCTAGCTACGAATACCTACTACGAACATAATAGTACATAGTACATATTATGCTCACATTTTAAGCAACAGTAGTGTATATAGTTATCACTGCATTTTCTACCTTCTTAGTAGTGGATTATGTTACACATTGTCAAGAATTACAATTTGTATTTGGCTGACAGAGCTTCTTGTTCAACCAACACCAAACGTTCAATAAATCCTACTAGTTACCTAGATCCCTCTATTTTAGAGATTAGGTATGTTTTCGAAGAAGCATTCATCCACTACTCAGAGATACTTAGAATTAGAACTTATGCTTGTGACCGGTGCCTCGATTTATGTAGGGTTTGGGGGTTTAAACCCCGGGGCGCCCCGAACCCCGCCGGGCGCCTCAGGCGCCCGGGGCGCCCGGCGCCCCATTTTTTACATTTATGAAGATTTAGAAGTCGAAAAACACATTTTGGGAAAATGCGCCCCAAAACCCCACCAAAAGGCGCCCCAACCCCACAAAAAAAGGCGCCCCCAACCCCACAAAATTGGAAAATTTCGCTACACATGAGGCGCCCTCTGACCTTTGCTTCAACCCGGGGCGCCTTTACATAAATCGAAGCACCGTAATTTGGGTTTAAATCGTCCTTAAATGCATCAGTTAATAGTTAGCGTAAAAAATTCCCCATTTTTTGCACTTTTATGATGATTTCGTTGAGAGAGCTGAGAGAGGCAATTTCCTCATTAACAAAGCCTTGTAAAGTGAAGAACAAATTGTAGTATTTTGGGGGCTTTACGTAGTACGGGTCGATTAACTGTAGAACACAATCTCAACATTCGTCATTTTACAAATTGTAATAATAAAAACGTCCCGATTATATTACCATATTAACAATGTTAATAGTCAACCCTTACTTACCCAATAGGGGTTATATGCATAATCCGAGTAGGTTTACCAAAGTATGGAAATTATACATGGAAAAAATGTATAATCTTTAAGGATTTCAAAATAAACAAGAAATCTACGTCTCAATAAATGACATTTCTTCAGTTTGCTAGTGCAATAAAGTAATGGATAACCAGTTGGAGAGGAGAAAGCAGTGTAAACGGGCAATACGGTATGAGGTTATCGCGTATTTTTTGCTGGGTTGTTTAGGATTGGTACTGTGTAAAATGTATTACTTACTGCAAAAGTTCAGAATGACAATACACACATACCTAAACATTTAAGGTTATTCTTTTGGATGGAGTCAGCGAAAATTTTGACACCCATTAATATTGCTCTCACTGCTGCTATAATTGAAATAGCTTATCTATGTGCAAAGCTTTATGTACAAAAGCCACGTAATAGTTGTATTGTTGTATAGATACAAGTGAATGAAAGTGAAAATTATAATTATTAATTAAAACTTTTTAATTAATTCTTGTTTACGTACATTATGAATGTTACGTATTGTGTAATATTCATGCTTTCACTGAGTGAAAGTGCTGAAGAATAAACCATTACAGCGGATATAGCAAATGTATGACAGAAGTTATAAAAACTTTGTCTATCATCTACAGGGAGAGTCACTTAACTCGTCACATGGAATCTTTAACACGGGTAGGTAACCTATTAAAAATTCGAAACCTAATTGTATCGATGACAACAAGTCATTTTTGCTGTTATTCTTTGTACCTACCCTATGTATTAACATAACCTACTCATGTTATAATCTCATGTGATGGCTTACGTGACTCTCACTGTACAACAATTTGTCCAACAGCCACAATTTTAACGATTTTTAGATTGAAAACTGTGCAACTACAACTTTATTCCTCTTATTTTCGGCCCCTTTTTCATTTAAAATATTGATACAATATTTGACTTCCGAACTTTCTCCAAAGCAACAAAATACTATTTTGATCTTAATTAAAATTCCTAATAAGGCTATTCAGTATTTATTTGGCGTATGTAAGCGTTGTTGGAGGGCTAGAATAATTTTTATCAATCTCGAATCGAAATTATCTTACAATTACACTTTATATTCACAAAAATGATTAGACTACTTCTAAATTCTAACCTAAAATCAACTTATCCATTAGGGCATCCGACATTGAGGAATGGATCTAAAACATTTCTCAGTTGGAAAATATATTCGAACTTTGTTCAAACGAATTATCTTTTTTCAAGTCACAAATTATTGCAGAAAATGAATAAAAGTATTTTGCCAAGCAGCATTCTCATGGGCAATCGACGAAATTTTGCTACTGGAGCAGAAGAACCATTTCTCAGTGGATCCTCTGCCAATTACATTGAAGATATGTACAATGCATGGCAAGAGGATCCGAATAGCGTCCACAAAGTAAGCGTTTATATATTTCCCCATCCTATCTATTTATAGTTCTCTAATATCAAATGCAAATGTTTTTGCAACAGAGTTGGGATTCATTTTTTCGCCAAGCAAATAAAGGTTCTTCTCCAGGTTCAGCCTACGCACGCCCACCTAATCTGGCTCCAGATGAAAGAAACACGATTCCCTTAATGTCCATTCAAGGAATGCCGTCACAATCATCAGTCCCTTCAGGGAGTCGTGAAGATACTGGACTTTCTGAAAATGTTGAGAATTACCTTGCTCTCAGAACGTTGATCAGAGGTTATATAAAGCGTGGTCATGCTTACGCCAACATCGACCCACTCGGAATATCATCCGGACATCTTGATATAAATACTCGAATGCAAAACATTCACAAACTGGATAGACTTACTGAAAAGGACTTTGATAACAAACTCATTTTACCCAAAACTACATTTATTACAAATCCAGGAGAAACAACCCTAACAGTACGAGAAATCCAGAAGCGATTGGATGACGCATACTGTGGATCCATTGGTTCGGAATTTCTGCATATTACTGACTCAGAACAGTTGGCCTTTCTCAGGGAACGCCTGGAGAGACCTAACTTTTACCAGTTTACAAAGGAAGATAAAAGTATAATTCTAGCACGCTTAATGAGATCTACAATGTTCGAGATGTTTTTAGGTAAATGTTTAAACTTGCTAAATCTATTATTCTTATAGTCATTGTACTGACTGTTACACTTCATTAATTAAAATGTACACTATTATTTGTGACATTTGAACAATAGCTAAGAAATGGGCAAGCGAAAAGCGATTTGGCCTGGAGGGTTGCGAAATGCTTATTCCTGCAATGAAACACATAATAGATATTTGTTCTGCTAACGGAGTGGAATCGATAGTTATGGGAATGGCACATCGTGGAAGACTCAATGTCCTATGCAATGTCTGCCGGAAACCTTTAGAACATCTTTTTTCTCAGTTTGCCAAATTAGAAGCCACCGATGAAGGAGCAGGAGATGTAAAGTACCATCTTGGAACTTACATTGAAAGAATAAACACGCGAACGAATAAAAACATTAAATTGGCTCTGGTGGCTAATTCGAGTCATTTGGAAGCTCAAGATCCAATTGTCCAAGGAAAAACACGAGCAGAGCAGTTTTATGGGAACGACCCAACAGGAGAAAAAGCTATGTCAATTTTATTGCATGGGGATGCCGCTTTTTCTGGACAAGGAATTGTTTATGAAACATTTCACTTGTCTGAGTTGCCATACTACACTACACATGGATCAATTCATATTGTCGTCAATAATCAAATTGGTTTCACAACCGATCCAAGATATTCTCGTTCCAGTCCCTACTGTACAGATGTAGGCAGAGTTGTAAACGCTCCGATTTTTCATGTGAACGCTGATGATCCTGAAGCTGTCATAAAAGTTGCTCAAATTGCTGCAGAATTTCGAACAAAGTTTCGCAAAGATGTTGTTATTGATTTGGTGGGCTACAGAAAAAATGGTCACAATGAAATTGACGAACCCATGTTCACTCAACCTTTAATGTACAAAAAGATCAAATCAATGAAACCTTGCTTGGATAAATACGCTGAGAAGTTAATTAAGGAAGGCGCAGTGACTGAGAGTGAGCTGGCAGCCAAGAAACAAGAATACGAACAGATATGTGAGGATGGCTTCGCTAAAGCCCAGAATATAAAAACGATCAAGTACAAGGAGTGGTTGGATTCACCATGGAAGGGATTTTTTAAAGGAGATCCTTTAGCTTCTCCAGGATCTACAGGAGTCGACGAAGAGACTTTAAAGCACATCGGGGAAAAGTGTGTCTACCATTTTTTCAATTTTCTTTCCTTATTGATTTGCAACTATAGTCTTTGTGTTGCTGTGAAAACAATTGCATGACTAATAATATACATTGTGTGCAAAAGGTTCTCCACTCCTCCAGGAGGCGACTTTGTAATCCATAAGGGTATTGAGCGTATTCTAAAAGCTCGGATGGAAATGGTGGAAAATAGAATGGCAGATTGGTCTTTAGGTGAAGCGCTTGCATTTGGCTCTCTCCTCAAAGAAGGAGTTCATGTCAGACTAAGTGGTCAGGTAAGTCTATGAAAAATTGAATTTTGAATATTATATCTACCTATATATTATTTATAATATATATTTTATTATGTATAAATCTCGATTATTATTTCCATCTACAAAAATCCGAAAGATTTAAACTTGAATGTACATTGTTAATTTAATTTAGGACGTAGAGAGGGGTACATTCAGTCATCGACATCATGTACTTCATCACCAAACGAAGGATTTAGCTGTATATAACTCTTTAAACGAACTATACGATAATCAAGCAGAATATACAGTTTGTAATTCGAGTTTGTCAGAATACGGTGTTTTAGGTAATTATTACCGAAACACATTTTAAATACCCTCATGGAATTTTACAGATTATTATTTTTGATATTTACCTTAAAAATTATTATGTGTGGAAGTCTGGATGTGAGAGTGGTATCAAATAATTCTAAATCCGATGTAATGCTCAAATTATGATAAGTAAGCTGAACTAAAAAATAATGTTTTCCAATTTAGGATTCGAGTTGGGTTACTCGATGTCTTGTCCACAGTGTCTCATAATTTGGGAAGCTCAATTTGGAGATTTTAGCAACACAGCTCAATGTATCATCGATCAATTCCTCTCCGCAGGGCAAGTGAAATGGGTTCGGCAATCTGGGTTGGTTCTTTTGCTTCCGCACGGAATGGAAGGCATGGGACCAGAGCATTCTTCAGCTCGACTAGAAAGATTTCTCCAAATGTCAGCAGATGACGAAGATGAAATTCCCGACTTCAATGACCAATTCGTTATGAAACAGCTTTATGACATTAATTGGATCGTTGCAAATTGCTCAACTCCTGCTAACCTTTTTCACATCTTAAGACGGCAAATTGCACTGCCTTTTCGCAAACCTTTGATTATCATGACACCCAAGTCATTATTACGTCTGCCTGATGCAAGATCAAGTTTCTCCGACATGGCCCCGGGAAGCGAGTTCCAAAGAATCATTCCAGATTCAGAAGTCAGTGAAGGGAGTAAGAAACTTATCTTCTGTTGTGGTAAGGCTTACTATGATTTGATAAAGAAGCGAAAAGAACTGGGAAACGATAAATCGGTTAGTTTCTGTCGGGTGGAGCAACTGTGTCCATTTCCTTATGACTTGATTATGGAAGAAGTTAAAAAACATCCTGATGCTCGTTTAGTATGGTTTCAAGAAGAACATAAGAATCAGGGAGCGTGGAGTTATGTACAACCTCGTTTTCAAAGTCTGTTCCCAGCGAAGGAAATTCACTACAATGGCCGTCCTGTTTCCGCCTCACCCGCTACTGGAAACAAAGTACAAAATCTGAAGGAAATAGATAATATGTTGGAAGACGCATTCAGAATCGGCGAATAGTTTCAGTTCAAGAAACTTGAATAAATTGTGCTATGTCCGTAAAATTAAACATACGATTCAGGTAAACTAGTCTAAAATGTAAATGAGGTTGGATTTCATTTAAAGTGATGTGAACACAATGGACTGTAATGAATGCCTGGACAATTTATTGAGAAAATATGAAATTCTAGAAAATCGGAGGATTAGACTGTAAATGTAGGTATTGTATATAATTATGTAAATACGCTGTAATAATTCAAACCGCCTACTTGTATACATTTAGTAAATGAAGCACACACACACGATTTAAATAAATTTTCCTGGAATGAAACAGTTATGTGAATGTGCAGTAGTAGTGTTATAGTTATAATAGTGTTGCATTGCAGAACAGATCAATATTTATAGCACACACGTAGCTTTATTCTCCTTCTTCGCATGCATGTAAGTTTACACAAGTACTAGGTGTGGTGTGGTGGTGGACGTACTTTGTAAACAACTAACAAAATAATTTAGTTTTGCGTGCTCTCTAATCGAATACAACAAGGTTAACGCTTTTGCAGTAAAATACACTACCTAAATGGATTTTCTTTTGTAAAGTATTTTAGATAGAAACACATGAAGAAAAAACTTTCCAGTTGCTATGTATTTACATAAAGGTGCGACCGAACATGTTTTTCGTGTTCGAGTTCGGTTTGGTTCGACAAATTTTATGTTCGGTTCGGGTTCGGTATGCCTAAGAAAATCATGTTCGGATTCGGTTTGGCCAGAAAAAAAATCTTGCTCTGTTCGGTTCGAGATAGTGGTCATATGCGTCATGTATACATATTACTCAGAATGTGATAAAATTTATTATAAAACTACATAATTATTCTGTCTGAAATAATAACTAAGTACATAAGGTTTTTTGTTCGGTTACGGTTCGGTTTGTACAAATTTCTGTTCGGGTTCGGTTCGGGATTTGCTAAAAATTCTTTATTAAATTCTGTATTAAAGGCCGAACAATACGAGCCGAACCGAACATGTTCGGTTCGATCGCACCTCCAATATTTACATAGTTCTCTAGTTGTGGATCGGGATACATATTTGTAATAGGCCATAATATTGAAGCAAACTGCTAAAATAATTATTCCAACTTAAGAACTCCATAATACATAATAAAAGAGGGTATAGACATTTTGTTTCTCAATGCATAATATATTTGTACTTTGTACCTATTATATAGGTAGGTAGTAGGTAGGTATGTAATGTACCTATAAGAATAGGTTACAATTCTATTTTTACAATTTCAGCATGGAGCTTAGTGCTTGCACGTATATCGAATTAATTAGTATGCTCAAAATTGCCATGTAACACTAAATCAATATAAACATAAACATACTTAAAAACTTTCTCCGAAACACATTTTTACTATACATGAAAGAAAAACTGAAGTAATGCATGCCAAGCCAATGAAAAATAAAATTCTACAATACGACCTAAATAGGTTTAATAAATGTATTACGGTCTTTTAAGAAGGCGCTATGTGACTTTTTTACAGATTACTAAATGATTTCTCCAGATTGGAGAATAAATTCAAAATTCGGGATCCTTACACTTTTGAAGCTAGATTCTTGCCCTTCCATAATGTAGTTTTAGATTTTCGAAAAAGTGAAAAAGGTAAACATATTCGGTTTTTTCAGTTTTTCCACAAAAAACCGAAGTTCTACAGTTTTCACTTTTTCGAAAAACTAAAATCAGATTATGGAAGAGCAAGAATCTAGCTTAGATTAATTTATTCTCCAATCCGGAGAAATCATTTAATCTGTAAAAAAAGTCACATAGTGGGCTGTGGGCAGTGCCTTCTTAATAGATGACAGTTATTTTTTACATTCAAGCTACCAATAGTTTGACTCGCTGAAATACTACTACATTGTAAATATTAGGGTAAATGGATTTACTTGATTGATTGCCAGTAACAGCTACATTGGTGCATAGTGCATATTTTACATTTTAGATGGGTGCTTGTCAGCATCTTTAGTTCGTAAATACGTGAATAACGTAACGGAATTATTGTTACGAGCGAGAGAGAGAGAGGGAGTATGAAATCTTTCGCCTACGATTTCCGATCACACCCACACATTTATAACTAGACTACCAATAGCATAAAACTTTCACCATTTGATTCAGTCAATATTCGCAGCGTTTGCCTAATAAATAGTATCACCTTTTTATCTGGCTCTGACAGAAATGTAACAAAAGGGGATTGTGGATGGTTTCCTTCCTATGCCTATCTATTTCTTCTCTTCACTTACAGTCACAATGCGTCACATGATGAACTTTCTTTTGTTGTCACCAAATTCGTAGACTGCAGATAGCAAATTCGTAGTTGTATCCTATTTACTCTTCCGTCTGCAAATTCAACATTATAGCATTCCAGGATACTAAGATTTTTTCTGCACTAATGCACTAACACGTGAACATCCTATATGTATAGGTAGGCAACGTAGGTAGTAGAGACGTCATAACCAAAACCGAAGGGCTTTCTTTTGTTGTGGTTCTTGATTTTTTTAATAAGTTCGGTTTCCATTTGGTTTCGGTTCCTAAAATTAAAACTCGTTTTTGTCTAAAACCTTCGTATAGATATTGCAACTGCCTCTCTAGTAAAGTGAGACATTAATGTTGTCTTCAACACAATATACCAGGTAAATTTCCATTGCTTAATCCTTATTAATATGAAAAATAACGAGTAAAATAGACCTTTTTTATATCGTTTCTAGTTTGGTAATTATTTATATTTTTTTATTCGGCTTAGTTTTGGTTTCGGTTTGAATTTTTTATGTAATTTCTGTTTTTCGATTTCAAATGTTTTGGTTTAGGTTCGGTTCCAAAATACAGAGTATATTGCCATCTCTAAAAGGTCGTATATTTTATACCTAGGTGTAGGTACACTAGGTAGGTATATACTATAATACTATGCAGAATGCAGACAATAAATATATATACAGCACAACTTATTCCATAGGGCTGTTTATTAAGTATCGGAGACTTCCGATACTTTATGTCTTTCAATTTCCTGTCTGTCTGTCTGTCCGTCTGTTCCGTCGTTCGCGAGGCCAACTAGATATGATACTTGATGAATTTCTGTAATGA
>JAQFYB010004019.1:0-17459 GCA_034694085.1 Pogonognathellus longicornis | reverse complement strand
TGTACAGCTTATTGTCCTCTTGCCCCCAAACTTAACATCCAAAGTCTCTGTCCCCGATATTCATAACCTAACCACTGACCCTTTTACTTGATGTGCATAATCAGGTGTTGCTAAAACACCTGATTCAACGTTTACGCATAAACTCATAATGTAAAAGAAAATAATCTTCATTTCCAACATTAAAGTACCAGCTCCAACAGTGGGGTTACTTTTTGGTGGTTTTGAAGCTGATTATTTTATTATCCTTAATTATAAGTCAAATAAGGCAATTTAAATATTTGTAAAACTATAAGTATTTTCTTGCCCTGACTTAATAAACTTATTATGCTGAACAATAATAAGTGTTAACAATAAAGTTTTATTTTATAATTGGACATGAAAGTAATCCAGTAATTGATATTAATTTTAAATGTTGTGTCCACAATTTTGTTGAATTTTCAGGTATAGAATTGTAACCACGTTTCTGTTGGAAAATCCAACAGGAAAGTTCTGTTGGATTTTTATGTTGGATTCTTCAACAGAACAGGGTCCCAATTCTTTGCTGGAAAATCCAACAGAATTGTGTGCAATTTTTTATACAGAATTATGTTGCCATTTTTTGATACGGGAGAATAGAGAGAGTCAATCTTTGTCATTATTGATAATCTTATCGAAGCTAAACCAATTTTCATATTGACCTTAGTGACATAGGGCAATAAATGCATATTCTTATATACTCCTACTCAATCCGATAATCATTTATTAAAAAACGCACTGTACAATGGACATACTATTTAAAAATTCAACAATATTCTTGCAAATTTTAATACCTGTACAACATGCATTGTAAGCAGGGTTCCGCCACTATCAAATAAACATTTAAATAAGCTTACAAGATTTTTTTTTATTTGCTCATTTTTTTGGAATGCATGTTATTATTTCCTCTGCATAATAATATGTAGCTCTATAATGCAGAAGCAATCGTCACACTCACAAGTGCCACTACTACCATGAATAGTGTAAATTCTACACTGTTACAGTAGGACAAAGCCACTTTAATTGAGACAGGAACTTTGTCATCCAACCGTACAGAATATACAAACATATAAATGAGAAACAAAACATGTATGGCGCAGATAAAGACGAGTGTGTTTCTGTATTTTCGATCATAGATTTTATCCCGAAATAATGCCTGAGCAACAAAACTTCCTACAAATCCTCCAAGTAATTCAAAGAAATGAAGTACTCTCTCAGATATTCTCGATGTTCCTAGTTCTTCGGCATGTTTATCTTTGCTCGTCAGTATGAAGTTGACAATGCTGAATGCACATGAGAAACGAAAGTAGGCTGCCATAACGATGTGATCTGGCCAGTTCATTTTTAAAAATCAACTCTGAAAAAATATTTTAGAAGAAAAAGGCAATAATACACATGTATTATATTATTAAAGCAAACGAATTTACTTTTTTTTAAATATTTCATAATAATATGTGGATTAAACTGCGAGGTTTCATTGCGAAAGGACTTTAAAAATAACTAAGACAGAACCCCACACAATTTACATTGAAATTTTACGGAACCTACAAACCTTCACACGGTCAAGCAAACGGTCAAGGATGTTGATTAAGTGGCGCAAACTTTTCAAAGTGGTATATCTCATGAACCAATAGGAATTATGAAATGAGATTAATATCAGTCTAAAGAGGGCGAATCAACCATCATTTTCGTATATGGGATGTCTAACTTTTAGAGATAAGATATTCCACTTTGAAAAGTTTGCACGACTTAATCAACATCCGGTATGTAAAATGCATTTTAAACTTTTGGTAAATATTTTAAGAATTGTCACATTTCTGTAAATATATTTAGAATTTTGTGCTTTTTGTAAATTATATTGCAAAATAAATAGATAAATGTATTTACTCACTTTATGAATTATTGGTAATGTTTAATTGACGATATTTCTATTAGAATTGTATACTTATTAACTACTTGCATGTAATTGTGTACAATATATTTATGATGATTTTCTATTTTGTGATCTGTTATGAAAACTTTATTTTGTAACTTTATACTGTTATAACATTTATTAAAATTGAAACCTGTAGTGTTTTCTACACAACGTGTTATTCACATAACCACTATAGTCAGTGAGCAATAATTATTATCGTTATCTTTAGAAAGACAGTAAACAATAAAATAGAGTTGGTTAGTTTCACTCGTTAGCATGTCCAGAAGAGAAAACCAAATCAATTCATTTCAATTATTTAAATGGTGTATTGTATGTAAGTATATAAGCATAATAATATAGCTTTGTGACTTCTTCGTTTTGTTCACGAAATACTAAAACTTAGCTTAAAACTTAGTTAAAACACGCAGCTTACTAGCTGCGGCTCCAATTAATTCATACCAAAAGTGTTTTATGCTACATTATTCATGTGACTTACAGTTAAATTGTCACTGCCTGACCAACTTCCCTATAAACTTAAGAACATAAAGGTCTACATATTGCTTGACACTCTTTGTATTATGGATTGTAAATTGTATCGCGAAATATTATAAGTTTATGCTGTGCTTTCACACTAACAAAATTTGAGCGTCAAATCCAGGGCTTGGCTCACGGCTCACTAACATCAAAGGGGACTAACACGCATTCTTTCATCCTGAAAATCGATATTTCAATTTAAACTCAACAAGAAACAAAAGTTTACAATACAATGGGACAAATTTAAATATGAAAGCTGAAATAATAATAATATGCTTGCCATAAGTGAAAAGGATGCATAACAAAATATAATGCCCATGGTCTAGCACAATGTACACATGGTAAAAATATCACTCCACCCAATTTGACAATGAAGGATGCTTTTTTTGCTTTTCTTGATAAAGAAGGAATGGCTTTTTGGTTCCCTGGGCCAGATTGACTTCCGTCAAGTGTGACTCATTTAGCGTTCAAGCAAGCATGTTCTAAATTTATAAATGATGTTAACGATCCATAGTAAAATGTTAATTTGTTGCTGTCATAATCTCATAATTCAACTGAAGTGTAGAAATGTGAGGTAATTATATTCACTGACAGTTTTGTCACTTAATCAGTTCCTTTGAAGATAACGAATATGGGCAGGTATACAAGTGTTTACATATATATTCTACCAAGTTATATAAATATATCTGTTAAATAAGCATACAAATAATTTACATAATATGCACAATTAATATAAGTAATTTATAATTATTATACTGCTACACAGTTGTATATATACTACTTGTCTCACAATGAAACGTGGTACAGACCATGCCATGTAAAATAGCAGTAAGAGCTGGCCTCAGCATTCTCGTTATCTAAACATATCACTAAAAGCAGAATATTACATTTTAATTGTCCCACTTCTGTGTACATATGACACCTACTTCCTGATTTCGACAGTAACGAAAACACAATAATTTGCTCATATATTTTAAAAAAATGTTATTTTTGGAGATTCCAATATAAACACACATGATATAATGTTAATATGATTTAGAAAGCGTATGTTAAATAGAAAAATGCTGTATTTAAATTTATATTTTACCACCAATTAAAACAATTAGTATAGTTATTTCTATTAAATTCAAGTCTTCAGACAACACGAAAATAAATTCAAGTAATGTCCGCTATAGCGAACTATATTTTTTTGATTTTTTTTATTGTAAACTAGATTAAGGTAAACTGGGTAAGGAAAACGCATGTTTGTTTTTCATATTCTGTTTATCTTAATGATTGCCTCTTGGTGATACAAAATGCAATATATGGTAGGGGACTTATTAGTGTTATTAAAAATGCAAATAACATCGTTTGAGTACATGGATGATGGAGGATATACATGTATTTATAAAATGATAATTTTGGACGTATCTGATTATATTTTTATATAAGTGTCCACATGTAAATGCAAATTCATGCGTAAAATGGAAGCACTTGTGCTAAAGATAAAGAGTTTCCTAGAATAAGAATTATTAGAAATCAATAGTCGTATTGCTTTCTTAAGATGAATTTGTATACATTAGCATCACTTTGAAAAAGCCCAAAGGAAGATACTTAGTTTGGGAGGCAATCAAAACATTCGAAAAAAGACAATTAGTAGTTACATTGCAAAAGGGCTATTACATATAAAATACATTTTTATATGAGCAGGTTTTGAATTCAGCGATGTCAAAAAATTAAAACTTTGGTTGCATTTCATATTATTTAATTGGAAAATATAAAAAACTGACAACAAGTATCTAGGATTTTAGTAAGGGGGATGTGCTTGTGCTTGGTGTAAGATGATGCTGTAATTGAATTACAAAACAATATTATTCTGTATTTTGATCATTCAATCTTATTGTTTAGCTCAAAACCATATCCATAACTTAATTTGGACGGTAAAATTCTAACAGGGTTAAACGTTAAACGTGGTTAATATCGCGTTTTGCATAAAAAAATGGAGCAAATTTGGCTAAAATCAATGTAAAACGCAAAAGCTGCATTTTTACTTTTACAGCAAAATAATCAATTTTTTGTGTTTTATCAGATATAATTAAACGTATAATTAAATGTCAACAATATCTATCAAAAGCTTGCATAATTTAGGGGGTGTTTAAGTAACTTCAGCACCCTTATTGGATACGTGTCTGCTAACTGAAACAAAAAGTCTGTTAATTGTGGTACCTATACTTTACAATTGTCGTCAAGTATCATCTGAAATAAGTGTTTACAAGCTGCTCTCAACTCAAATTATCCAGAAAACAAGTCATATATTTATGCACGATCAGCATACTTTATACATGCCTATAATTTTTTTACATAAGATAAAACGAATCGTAATTCATTTCGATGAAGATAAAGCACATTACTGTGAAATATTTGAACAAATTAACAACCTTGATCTTCATCAAGGTTGTTAATACCTAAATGGTACCTAAACGTAGGTAATACCTACGTTTACGTTGCATTAAGTATTACTTTTATATGTTATATATGGTTTGTATAAAAATGAAAAAGTTGGTATATTCAATAAAATTAATTGACCTACAAGTTGAAGATAAAATGATTCCCTCGTTACACACAGTCCCAGCCAGCATTAAAACAACCCAGCTTTCCATTTTGGCCGACTAAGTATATTTTTGTTCACTAAAATTATCTTTCTCGGCTAAAATTATTTTTGCGGCAAACTAAGCTCACCATCTTGTTAAGAATTGACACCTGACAAACCACCAAAACAAAATTTAATTTAAAAGGATGAGGAACAATTTTCGAACATTTTATTAATTTGTGAAAAAGCTGGAAATTTTCACAAAAATTAGAAAAATTACCCGCGCCTTGTTGAATAAAATTGTGTGGGTTGGTCATTTATGAAATTCTTAACAAAGGTAAATTAGTTTGTCATATTTTTTATTTTGAATAAACGTTTATTACGAGTTACTACGAATACCAATCGAAAGGGAAGACCTCAACGGTCATTTTCATGTGTGGATTGCCTAACTTTGGAAATTTAGTGATGTGTAAAAATAATTGTCCAAGAAAAATGGGTCAATGACAAGTTGCCTAATCATATCAAAAAACAACAAAAACAAAACAGGAAATCGATCTATTTTTCTTGGGAAAATATTTCACCCACATTAAATTTCCAAACTTAGGCAACTCATACATGAAAATGACAATTAATATGTCTCAACTTTCGATTGATATTAATCGCAATTCATAATTCGGTCCGGTGCATGAACTAAAAATGTTATTGTGAAGTACATTTTAACCTAATTGAGGACCATTTCATATGAAGTTATCAACCATATATGAAAATGATTGCTGATTCATCCTCTTTCGATTGATTTGATCGCATTTCATAATTCCGATTGGTTCATAAGATATTATACAGTATTGAAAAGTCAGTCTTACTTAAACAACACCTTGTACATGTATTATTTTACATAACATAGTGCATTCCTAACATAATTGCGTGCTCCAAAAGGTGTGGGTGTCCACACAACATGTAGTGTGCATGGTCTTGGGAAACTGCGTGTCTTTATTTTTACATGAAAATGCAAAAAATAAAAACTGTTTTTTTATTTGCAGAAACAAAAGTAGACTACTTCGTTTAATGTAATAATTGTTAAAGTGCACAAAAGTATTTGATCAGTCATACACGAATATGTAGTTGTACTTTAATTAAACTGCAGAATGTCTAAATCACTAGCGGTATATTGATAGAA
This sequence comes from Pogonognathellus longicornis, assembly GCA_034694085.1. NCBI lineage: Eukaryota > Metazoa > Arthropoda > Collembola > Entomobryomorpha > Tomoceridae > Pogonognathellus > Pogonognathellus longicornis. The sequence continues at coordinate 11,249 of JAQFYB010004019.1, read as the reverse complement.
GGACAATATCAATTTGCCGCCGAGTTTTATGTTTGTATTGCAAAGATCAAATTTAAATAACTGGCAAATTAATGATTAAATATATGGGTACGTTTCTGCATTATGAATATTAACACTTTTCCATGATGCTTTTGTGAATTTTTAGCTGATGTGAATAATAGGCTCCTTGTGCTCATTTAAAATTTGTGATAGTTTTATGTAAGTTCTCCTTGTGTGTGCTGTTCAAGTCATGTTTTATTACAACCTTAACGATGGCAAGTTCTCATGATATGCAATTACATGGACTACTGTTAACGGATAAAGTTAATAAAATTAATGCGAATACAGACTAAAATGATAATGACTAAAATTAATGTGCATTCAGGATAAATATTAATGATATTACGTGCAGGAAATAAAATTTTCAATTTAAGGAAGATGAAAGGAAGATAATTTTAGAGATAGAAGGCACATGTTTGCAATTACCTCAACAAAATTATGCTACAAAATGGTGAAAAATACTCACCCAGTTCATAGCCATGTATGGATGCGGGCTGGGGGTTATCTGATAAAGTTAATTGATTGACATTATCATATCGTGTGAACTGTGGAAGGAAATAGATTCAATAAATACCGATTGCAATTGAAAGCCATGGTCCAGAACTCATTCAAGTTCACATCAGAGAAAACTGAAGATGCGATTTCAAATTGAGATTTTGGGGCTGCTGCTACTGTGTGCAATTTTTCACACAGGTAAATTTAAATTCGATGTTACTCTTTTAAATTAAACCGTGTACTCCTGTAACAGTATAAATTGTTATTTTGATTATGTAGATGGGCAAGCAGCTCACCCTCTGGACCCATTGACTGGCGCAGAAATAGAACATGCCGCTATGTTGATCACGGTGACTTATGTTCCCACTACATCCTGGGGATTCAACTACATCCAGCTCAAGGAACCCCCAAAAGCAGATCTTTTACCTTATTTCCTTAGCAATACCATTCCTGAACCTGGTAAGATAAAACAAAATAAGATAAAATATTCTATTCTAGAGTAATACAGCCATTTAATTTCGCCATTTCAATTTGTTTTTTTATTTTTTTATTGCATGAATTTGCTTTTTATTCATTCAATCATTAGTTTTTATTTGTTCACTTTTGTTTGTGTGCTCATTATAATATTTTCGTTTAATCATTTATTTTTTTATTTAGTTAATATTTGATTTATTGATTTTAAAGTTGGTAATTAATAAATAGGATAATACTTGTATTACAATCATTGCATTGACTTTTTTTGAATTATTTAATATGATAAGACCCAAGCCCAAACCTTAATTGGCCGTCAGAATGGGTAAAAGCCATTGTGTACAAATGGAAACGAAAGAAGTCGACACGGTCAGTAAGTCAAGATGGGTAGTGTGCCCTTTTGTTTCAATTTGCTCCATAATTTGCAAGCAAGTAGACTGACTTGCATTGATCAAGTTTGAGTAGAGCGCCAATATAGTTACCAGACCGTTTAACCTCTAGAGGCGATTGAAATTTAGATTTCGGTCAGCAGTGCCTTTGGTTCGACTTTTATGAAAATCTGTAGAGTCATACAGCTCGTTAATTAGAACTCGTTTGATTAGTGTTCCAAAATATGCAAAAAGTCTAATCACGGTATGCATGTGTTGTGTTTCATCCCAATGAATCTCACCCAAACAACGATATATAATAAAAGTCTGTATAGTCTCAATCCCAAACAGGATAGTAACAAGATCGTGTTTTGAGTTGTTTCACAACATGATATATTATGCAGATCTATATTGTATTTTGGAAAAGGTATTTATTAATTAATAAATGGATTTTTTCTAATGTGTTTTCAGGAAGGTTTGCAAGAAAAGCATTTGCGGTAGTACTTGAAAAGCAAACTGGAAGAGTCTATGAAGCAATCGTTAACCTGAATTCAGGTGAAATCGAGTCTTGGGAAGAGCTGCCAACCGAGTATGAACCTTTCACCTCCGGGTATGAATCAGAACATGCGAATGAAGTAACTAGAAACCATCCCGAAGTTATTAGTCGCTGCAGGGCTCTTGGATTTGAAATGGAACGAGTTTTTATGTCTGATTGGTAAAAAATCCAAAAAACAACTCTGTAAAAACATTTTCTGAAGAGTAAGACCTATTAAAAATTATAATAATTGATTGAATATTTTTCGGCAGGACTCTTGGCTACATTGGAGATCAGGCATCGTTCAGAGGAAGACGTCTTGTTCAAATGTTCTTGTTTGGAGAAAACTTTCCAGGGGACAATTATTATGCTCATCCTTTCCCTTTTACAGTCGTTGTAGATCTTGTTACTGAATCTGTTGTAGAAATTCAAAACTTTGCAACCCATAATGACTTCGATACTGAAAATCCCGTCGGAGTGGAAATTCCGTTAAAAAATTTCCAATATGATCAAGATCTTTTAGGTGAGGATTTCACAAGAAAAGATATCAAACCTTTGCTCATACAGTTCCCAGAGGGAGCCAGCTACACTGTTCAAGGAAATCTTCTCCAATGGCAGAAATTTCAAATGCGAATTGGGTACCTATAGTTTCTAAATAATTTATTTAAACTATTAATTAACCAATTAAAACCAGCGGCTTATTTTTAATGTGTTGGCCATCCAGTTAATCTTTTAAATGTTCGCAGTTTTAATGGTCGCGAGGGATTAGTTGTTCATCATCTGTCATATAATGACAATGGAACAGTAAGACCCATAATGTATAGAGCGGCTCTTTCAGAAATGGTGGTGCCGTATGGCGATCCAAGACCTCCCTACCATCGAAAAACGGTAAATTGGTAAACTTTATTCAATAATCAAGGGGGTAAATACGATAGTTAATAAACTTTCCCATATTGGTGTATGACGATAGACACCAATGCAAAAATCAAAAATAGCAGTACCTAAATCATTCTATCGTCTTATATACATTCAACATTAAAATATTTGTTAATTAAATTTGTTAATTGGGATATCCAATCTATGTGTATAATATACACTTCTTATTGACTAAAGCTGAAATTTGGTATTCAAGCTTTGGAAAAATTAAGGGTTTAGGACAAAATTTAATTTTTTAAAACGAAGTGTCTTCTGATAGTGTATTACGTTGTGTAAACGCAAAAGTAGACTTCAATTTAATGTTGATGATACATTTATTATGTTAGCTGTGTAATCGCTGCTCTAATGTAGGTGGGTATCGAATGTGATGAATACTGCGACGGTCAAAGAGAAAGTATTTTTACGATCTCATTTTCTGTCTGCCTGTCCGTCTTTCACCTATTTCTCGTTTTGTTTAGTTGTTTTATTCCGACGTTCTTTAATTAAAAAGAGCCGACATATATTACTATTATTAAAATAAATAAAAATTCACTAGGGGTAAACTGTTTAATGCAATGTAATGCATACTAACTGTAATTGCACAATATGTTCATGTGTGTATTTGGTTTAGAATTACCACCATTACTCTGTAAAAAATGGAACAATACTTACCTACCACAAATTCTAATCTCCTTTTAATGGCATATTATCAATTGATTTTAGGAATTTGACGAAGGAGGGTACGGAATGGGAATAAAGGCATCTCAACTTACAGAAAACATCGACTGTTTAGGAGATGTATATTTCTTCGGAGCAGACTTGCCGGATGGCAATGGTACATCCTATCATCTTGAAAAGCGAGTTTGCGTTGAAGAACAAGACGCCGGCATATTGTGGAAGCATACTGACGAATCCCACCACAAGACACATGTAGCCAGATCAAGGCGGCTTGCTTTAAGCTATGTTTCTCGCGTCGACAACTACGATTATATTTTCTATTGGCACTTCTACCAAGACGCAACCGTGGAAATGAAGGTTGTTCTAACAGGCATTCTTAACACTAATATGCTGGCCCTAAACTCCAATCCTACAGGCCACAGTACCCTTTTATCCCCTCAACTCACTGCGCAATACCACCAGCACTTGTTCGTTGTCAGAATCGACTTAGACGTAGACGGAACGTTCAATTCAGTTTCAACCGTTGAGATGGTTACAATGGACGAAGAGACCGGGAGTGCACAAAATCCTTACGGACAAGGGTTAAGAGCCAAAGTTACTCCATTGACAACGGCCGGGGAAGCAAGAACTCAAACAGCTCCATTGGCGGGACGAGCGTGGAAAGTTAGCAACCCGGGTAAAGTTAACGCTGTAAACGAGGCTGTTGCTTGGAAATTGATTCCTGGGAACACACAGCGCATGCTCATGAGAAATGATAGTCCTGTTAGAAGAAGGGCAAATTTTACAGCTTTTGATATGTGGGTCACCCGGTACGATGACGATCAGATGTTTGCGGCTGGGGATTATATTGGACAAGATCAATTAGAAGGATTGCCCAAATGGGTCGAGGAGAATGAAAATGCCGATATTGTCAATACCGATATCGTTTTGTGGCATGTCTTTGGCCTTAGTCATATTCCCCGACTTGAAGACTGGCCCATCATGCCCGCTGAGTAAGTGAAAACAGGATTCACATAATTGTGCTATTTTTGTTTGATTTGACGAACGAATTTAAATTAAGACTATTGTGCAAGTATTTTTTAAATACTTTTATTTTATAGACACTGTGGATTTATGCTAAAACCAACTGGCTTCTTCAACCACAATCCTGGTCTTGATGTTCCGGCCAGATATGAGACACAGAAGAAAAATTGAAAATGCTATGAATTACATTCATTAATAATTAGTAAAATTGTAAATATGTAAAGTCTTATTTTTATGGTATTAGAGTCTGTTTGGTCAATTTTCTAGGATACGAAAATTCTAAAATCCTAGTTTTTAATGTTGTGAAGATATTTACGATGTTGTATATATGTTGCGGATAACTGCAAATGACTTTTGTAATGAGGCAAAAGTTGGTTCATATATTTAATGAGTGTATTTTTATTTGAAAGATTGAGTAAATAAATAAATCATACATTTCGTTCTTAATTTTTGATTCGTATCAATCATTTCAATACATCATGCAAAAAGTTGCTATATTTCTCAACTAAATAAATATCTAAACCGCCATTTACTCGACTTACAGGGGCGTAGAAACCACTGGCGCAGGTGGAACAAGCGGCCAGGGCGCCATGGTCTAGGGGCGGCATGGTCGAGAGGCGCCAAGGTCTAAGATTGGTAGTGTCTAAAGGCGCCTGTGTATATGTGCGCCCTGTACCACAGCTACTCGAGCTGCGCTTCTGTGTAGCAATTTAACTAATGTAATTCTGAGTCACATAAATCTATAAAATGCAATGCATTAAATACTAGTCAGTTTACATTATTCGTGCTATTGTAAAGGAGCTGAAGAAAGTGAAAATTAAGGAACATTATTCATGTTATACATATGAACTATATCATATGCGAATCTCATACAATATTTGAGGTTTGTATGCAGTTATACAGTTGCCTTTTCTGGTTAGTTATAAGTACATAATCGCACTGCTCTCTCAAACTGAAAATGCAATTGGAAGTTCCAAATGATTAGAATTTTACTCCACTTATTGTAATATTATTTTTGTCGATAATCACTATGAAATGATCAAAGCTAAGTTGTTCAATATATAGAAACCTTGCAAAAACAAAACATGCAAAAATTGTAGAAAATATTTCAGACATTTCGGCATGGGCTAAAACCGGACATTTGTTAAAGGTGCCTAATTAAGTAACAATTAAATCGGTTACATGTATAAATATACAAATGCTAGGAATTAAGGGAATTAAAAATTTAATTTAATAATAAAAGTGAAGATTTTATTCCTAATTGGGCATTTAATCTTATTTGGTAATATCGTTTTGTTCCAGGGCGGCACTAGTTCAAGCTACGCCACTGCTCGACTAACTATATTTCGATGGCAATGTGCGACAATGCTCATTTTACAACGATAGCCACAATGCTCATTTTACAAGGACATAACCCAGCACCCTCAGAACTAATTATTATGGTAATAAAAATATTGCTGGTTTTTTGTGTAAAGGAAAGAAAAAGCGTGTACTAATGTAGGTTAGTACTCCTTATTTTTTGTGGTGTATGGCCCATGGCCCTTGAATAATCACTGATTCTTACAATTATTTACCAATCAAGAATATTGTTGTATTTAACTAGGGCTTTGATGTGAAAAAGTTTAAGGTTTTTTCACTTATTTATTTACAGTTATAATTATCTTTTCTGTTATGATTTTATTTTACACCGTGCACTGCTTACAAGTCTATAATTATATATATTTTTTTAAATATTTGACTTAATAATAATTAATGAGTAATTGCCACGATGATATCATGCAGCTAATCCCAGTTTAGCTATGGCAAATACATAAACGTAGACAGATTGCATGTTGTTTGCCATATTATTTCGCAGAGACAACAATGTTGTAACAATGAATTGCATTTTAGCCTTCTGGCTAATTAAAATTAATTAGGTATTTAAGTTCTGCATACTAAAATGCATTCCTTTCAATAACTATGTGTCTAGTAGGTAGCTACACAAGCGCGTGATGGTAATATACATGTGTATTATGCAGTAGACCCATAATATGTTGGTAGCTTACATATTAATAAGTGATAGACAACGATGCAACATAAAATATCGTGTGAACTATTGAAGGACATAATCGTAATAAATACGTGCACAAATTGAGATTCATTGTTCAGACATAAATCCAAAGCCGACAAGACAAAATTGAAAATGCAAATTCGACATGGAATATTGGAGTGGCTGCGTCTGTGGACAATCGTTCAAAAATGTAGTTCTTTTTATTTTCATATTGCTGTTAAATTGGTTTCAACGATAATATTTGAAATTATTCTAATTCATGTAGACGGAAAAACCAATCACCCGTTGGATCCATTGACTGGCAAAGAAATAGAATGTGCAGCTATGCTAATCAGTGCCACTCATTCTCCAACGACATCATGGGGATTTAATTACATACAATTAAAGGAACCCCCAAAAGCAGAACTGTTGCCTTACTTCATCACTAATACTATTCCCTCACCAGGTAAAGTTTTACATGCATACTATATAGAGTATTAATTTAAAAATTATATTAAGGAGAACTAAGGGACGATTTACGTGTCAGCTTTGGTTTTTGCTGGTGTTGTAAATGTTGTAGGGAATGATTCAAGGAACTAGGGTAAGTAGTGTCAGAATTTCTTACGTCATTTGGATGTGCGGATTGAGTCGGTCAAAGTGTACTGGAAACACATGCGTTTTACTACGAGAAAGGGAACATCCACGATTTGACCCCCAGGGAGGGATAAAGTTAGAGGGATATGTAGCTTATTTTTCCCAAAAGAGTAAAATGGTTGGGCACATTGGACGGGTGACAAGGTCATTGACCTCTATGACTTTAAGGTTGTGACCTTACCAGTCGTACCTCAGTATGTTACTTCTTGGGCGAAAGGAAACACTTTTTCTCTCTATCATTTTCCCTCACCACACCTCCCTGAGGGTCAAATCGTGGATGTTCCATTTGAGCTGTATGCAATACATTTGGTTTTACATGTATGCATGTAGTTTCTGTTATATTTTGGAAATAGTAATTAATAATATTAAAAAATTACATATATAGCCAATGTATTTCGACTCTTGGTATAAATAAAGGTAGCACAAATAAATATTTTATCCGAAATAAAATTGAAGCTCGATGCTTTCCTCAATTTCCCCAGACGATGGTACATAATGTGTGATATTTAAAATATGTGAACCAAGGGGAAAAAATCAATTTTATTTAATATACAAAATATTTATTTTCGCAACCTGGATATACACTAACCGTGGAAATAAATTGTATATAGCAGTATTTATTTTGTAGTTTAAGCATTCGTTTCATTATTAATTAGTAATGATAATAGTGTAATAATTTGTCCATCAGGAACATTTGCAAGAAAGGCCATAGGGGTAGTAATAGAAAAGCGAACTGGAAAAAGCTACGAGGCCATTGTTAACCTCAGTTCAAGAGAAGTGGAGTCGTGGAAACAGCTTCCATTGGAACACCAACCAATCACTTCCGAGTATGAATCAGAGAATGCAGTTAAAGTCACGAGAAATGATCCTGAAGTTATTCGTCGCTCCAGGGTACTTGGGTTTGAAATGGACAGAGTATTCATAACTGATTGGTAAAAATATATAAATATAAAATCTTAAGATTTGTTCTGTAGTGTTGCAACGTTTTTCTAAAAAACAGTAGTATCAATATTTGCATACAATTTGGTGAATATTTTTGACCAGGACACTTGGCTACGTTGGAGACACGGCAGATTACAAAGGAAGACGTCTTGTGCAAATGATGTTGTTCGGAGAGAACTTTCCAGGAGATAATTTTTACGCCCATCCTTTCCCTTTTACAGTCGTTGTTGACCTTGTGAGTGAATCTGTAGTAGAAATTCTCAACCTTCCTTCCCATAATGACTTTAAGACTGAAAATCCTGAAGGATTAAAAATCCCTTTACAAAACTTCCAGTACGATCAAGATCTACTGCGTGCGGACTTTACACGGAAAGATATCAAACCTTTGCTCATACATTTCCCAGAAGGACACAGTTTTAATATCCAGGGGAATCTTATCCAATGGCAGAAATTTCAAATGCGAATTGGGTACATAATTTATTTATGCAATACAAAATCAATATATATATTTATTATCATTTTTAGGAAGTTGTTTTAAAAAAGTTTTGAAATATTTAGTTTTAATGGTCGTGAAGGATTAGTAGTTCATCATCTGTCTTACAATGACAATGGAAAAATTAGACCCATAGTTTACCGGGCAGCTCTTTCAGAAATGGTGGTGCCGTATGGAGATCCAAGACCTCCCTTCCATCGAAAAACGGTGATTTTATTAACTGTTTATGTTAAACCTATTTAGAAAATCCAATATAAGTGCAAATAATCGCAGTGATGTATTTTATTATTATTAAATAGATAATATTAGGGATTTAAAAAGTTTTTTCGTTGTGTAAACTTGGGAGGAGAAAATGATAAATTTGAGATATTCGGGGGCCCAATAGATCAATATTAAAACTTTTATTAGCGAAAATGAAAAATACTCAAATTTTTGTTAAAGAAGGTTAATATTAATACATTTGGGGAGGAACGTTAAATATTAAAACTTTTGAGAGTAAGGCTAAATATTCAAACGTTTTGGGAAGAAGGCTCAATATTCAAATTTTTGGGGCATAAGGCTAAATTTTTAATCATTTGTGGCTCGTTTTGGGGTGGAACTTCCAAACGGTTAGTGAGGGTGAAATGGAGGACATGTTTTCTGGAGACTGGTTGGCTGTATATAATATCATTTGGCTTAATCTCTGCCAATGTAGTTCAAAGTGTTTTAAGATACCAAGGATTCTACATCATTGATTGCCATTTCAGGAATTTGATTAGGAATTTGACGAAGGATCATACGGAATGGGAAGGATGTCTAATAAACTGACCAAAAATGTCGATTGCATGGGTGAAGTGCATTTTTTCGGAGCAAACTTGGTAAATGGCAACGGAACATCCCATCACCTTGAAAAGCGTGTTTGTGTTGAAGAACAAGACGTGGGAATATTGTGGAGGCACACGGACGAGACTAACCACAAGAGTCATGTAGCGCGATCGCGGCGCCTTAGTTTAAGTTTTGTGTCGACCATCGACAACTACGATTATATTTTCAATTGGTATTTTTACCAAGATGCAAGTATTGAAATGAAGGTGACCCTTACAGGCATAGTCAATACTAACATGTTGGCTCTGAATTCAAATCCAACTCCACACAGTACCCTTGTAGCGCCTCAACTCACAGCGCAATATCACCAGCATTTGTTCGCAGTCAGAATCGATTTGGACATAGATGGCGCCTCTAATTCTGTTTCAACTGTTGAAATGGTTGCAATGGAGGAAGAGACTGGAAGTGCACAAAATCCATACGGACAAGGGCTACGGGCCAAAGTGACACCTCTAAAGACAGCCGGGGAAGCCCGAACTCAAACTGCGCCGCTGGCGGCAAGAGCGTGGAAAATTAGCAACCCGGATAAATTTAACGGTGTGAATGAGCCTGTTGCTTGGAAATTGATTCCTGGAAACACACAGCGCATGCTCATGAAAAATGGTAGCCCTTTAAGAAGAAGGGCAAATTTTACAGCTTTTGATATGTGGGTCACCCGGTACGATGACGATCAGATGTTTGCAGCCGGGGATTACATTGGACAAGATCAATTAGAAGGATTGCCCAAATGGGTCGAGGAGAATGAAAATGCCGATATTGTCAATACCGATATCGTTTTGTGGCATGTCTTTGGCCTTAGTCATATTCCCCGACTTGAAGACTGGCCCATCATGCCCGCTGAGTAAGTTCACATACTATACTATGCATTTACTACTATTATAACAATTTTACTTTTCAATTAAGCAATGATTAATTTTTTGATTGAATCAGAGTTCACATATAAATAAATTTATTTCAAGTGCATATTCAGTGCACATTTTCAGTTTGTATACATTTTTAAAAGATAATTACTAATTTAATCTTTTTATATTCATAGACAGTGTGGATTTTGGTTAAAACCAAACGGCTTCTTCGACCAAAATCCTATTCTTGATGTTCCGGCCAGACATAAGACACGAAACATTTAATTTTGTTAGCCAGAATCCTTAAAAATCAGTACATCATTGCATACAATAATATCATAATTTTGTTTTTAAAGCATTGCTGAATATTTAATAAATATATATATATATATATAAGACCCATTGGTATATATATATTATTATGCCTTTCACACCTAATTCGAAAACCCTTTGGGTTTTAGATTGTGTAGATATTCCCGACTTATTTGACGTTTAAATAGCTTTTGTGTATATGTACAGAAATATTAGTGCTATTATTTTGTTTATTTACTTGATCCCAAGAAAGTCACACAGAATTCACGTTTACATACCATCTTAAACTTAATCTAGGAGACAAAAAGCCATTGTTATAATAGGACTAACATTCCCATGTTGCGATGTTTACACGGGACTGACGGGACTCCTGTTCGGAAAATGCTCCAATGACCCTATCGTCAAAAGCTGTTGAAATATGGTTCCTGTTTTCTCAATCAAATATTCCGTGTCGTGATTTAGGCTGTCAGCTAAGCGTAGAATTAATTTTATTAAGACTGCTAGTATGATACGCATAGGCCGCGGAACCGGGTGGACAGAGTGGACAATGTCCACCCTGAAAATTCTCAGGGTGGACATGTCCACCCTG